>CATIWQ010203044.1:0-14839 GCA_949673415.1 Euphorbia schlechtendalii | reverse complement strand
CTTAGGACATCGAGAGAACCACATTGGTTAGAAAACCTGAAAAGGCTAATCAATGGTAGGAGTCAAATCATTTGAAACATTTATACCCTTGTTAAATTCATCAATGAATTGTCATTTTTGCTGAATCTTTATGCATATGTTTCTTTTGATTGCTTGCATGAATATCGCAAATAAACATAAAAGAAATAATAATAATAAAAAATGTCTGCTGGATTGAAAACCTGAAAGGGCGGTCTAGGTAAAAATTAGGACAAGGTTTGATAGGTTGAAAACCCGCAAGGGCGATCTATGCAAAACTTAGAATTAGACCAATTTCAAAAGCATCATTTCCTTCTCGGAACGGTACGTGCAACACTTCAGACAAATGGCTTCCAAATGATCATCGCTAACATAATGCGAAATCAATGACTCATCCACATTTTCCTTAGACCAGATCCAAATTCTGAACTCGAATCTGATTAAACGAACCCATGGTCATCGCTCTGAGGGAGTCACTCATGGAATCCTCAACGGGACAAACCCTAAGGGCAACTAAGCACTAGCATGAGGGAAGGCTTTTCAATGAATGAAGTCAACAATGCTTACAACAAACAAACATGCATCATATGATAAATATTGTTTATGCATAAAATCATTCATACATGCATACGCATCATGTCACTTACAGGTCAAGACGATGCTAAACTGAGGCAACGCCATTCCGATAAGAAGAACAACTAACCTCTATATGAGGAACCTACAAGCGAGACGATGGCCCATTCAAGCCTAAAGTCAATTCAAGCCTACTTAGGCCTCCTTCATGCAGTATTACAATATCACAAAAGTCTCCCAAAGCAGCGGAGCAATCATCGGGACATCCTCGAAAATCTCAAACTCGAATTTCCACGATTATCATGAGCCTGAAGAAAATTTCTCAGAACCCTCATGTTTTAATTCTTGATTGAAGGGGCAAAAATTTTTGCTTTCTAGCAATCTCAATCAAGGAATTAAAACATATATCACAAGCATCTACTAATAAAATTCCTCATTCTTGCAGGTACCCTTTCAACTCGCAAGGGGCATCCGGTTCAAACCGCAACGGTCAACCATCCCACAACAGATTTCGACGAAGACTTACTACAGTCAACGTATCCTCAAAGGCATGGAGCACTCGGCTTTCGTCCTTTCCCCAGCAATTCCGAGGGGCACATTCAACCTACGGTCAACTCGCAATGGGTATAAACCAAACTTTCTACAATCCAAATCTTCTTTAGACTTTTTATAATCAATGACATTTCTACAGTCCACATTCTTTTTCAGACTTTTTACAGTCACTTGACTTTCTACAGTGCATATTCCTTTCCCTGACTTATTAGAGTCAACAGAACTATTACGGTCCACATTTCCCTGACTTATTACAGTCACCGGACCTATTATGGTCCACATTTCCCTGACTTATTACAGTCATCGGACCTATTATGGTCCACATTTCCCTGACTTATTACAGTCACCGGACCTATTACGGTCCACATTTCCCTAACTTATTACAATCACCGAACCTATTACAATCCACATTTCCCTGACTTATTACAGTCACCGGACCTATTACGGTCCACAGTTCCCTGACTTATTACAGTCAACCAACCTATTATGGTCCACATCTCCTTGACTTATTACAGTCAACGGACCTATTACAATCCACATCCCCTGACTTTTTACAATTATCCGAACTTTTTACAGTTCAAAAACCCTAACTTTTGATAGTCATTCAAACCTTCTACGGTTCCAAACCTTGACTTTTTATAGTCATCTGAACCTTCTACGATTCAAAATTCTGACTTTTTATAGTCATCCGAACCCTCTACGGTTCAAAATCTTTACTTTTTACAATCATACGAACTTTCTAAAGTTCACATCTTATCCCAACCTTTTTACGGTTAGCGAACTTCCTACGATCCATGTCGTCAATAAGCTTACCACAACCTAGACACATGGGTCATCAACAGAAATAACGGAGATACACGGTCAATGTTCTCTCCCCAAAGATTCCAATGGCATCAAGCAATCGAAGGTCAACCTCCAGGGGCAATCATTGCCAAACGGGCAATTCACAAGGGGCATTAAGAGACCAACCCCCAAAAGATGCCGCACCAACATGAAAGCTTCCAGCCATCATCCCCAAAGTGCCAACCGCGACTGGGCAGGTATTATCTCTAAACCCCGCTGCTCTTTCAATCATGGGACCATACTGATCTCATATCAGCAGTGATCCCACGAGGGGTAGCCTGTGAGCACGGGATTTTTACTCCCCACTCGCGAGTTTGATGATGAAGCTATAATTTTTCCCTTGTTAGCTTTTCACATTTTGTAGGGTCCCGAAATCATCCGGAAATTATCTACCTTATTTCTTTGGGCCTCATTTCCTACTTAAAAGCCCAAACCCAGAAAAGTTCGCGGGACCATTCGATATCGTTAACTATATGGATGGATATCATTAACGATATTGACCATTATCGTTAATGATATTGTCTTTACAGGCAGACAGCAGAAGAAAATTATGCATTTTTTAGTCAAGATACCCAATTTCCACCCATAAATCTGGATTTTCTCCACCTAACACCCTATCATCATTATGCCAACTCACATGGTGGAAGAAATGATGAAGGGGACAAAATAAGTGGGTGAACCACTTTGAAAAAGGAGTGGACTTTTGGATTGAATGGAGCCCCATAAGGGGATGGAATTTGCAGAAGGAAAAGGGGATGAAATTCAGTAGAGGGAGGCTTCATTCCAGGAAAAATAGAGCTCTCAATCCTTCAAAAAAACCCAGCAAAAAGCCATCACAAATCAAAAGCAAAACCTACCAAAAAAATCCCACATACAAACAATACAAACACCACAAACAAACTTAAAAAACTTTGAGATTTTAGAGTATTTCTAAGATCAAAACTCAAGGGAGGAAGTAACTCTTGTTCTTCCCTTTCTCATTTCACAAACTAAATCCTAGAAGTTTCAGCCTTCTCACCAAAGGAGATTTCTACTCTCCATTTCTACCGAAAACCGGTAAAAACCGAACCAAAGAAACAAGGAGGACTTTTCGGGTGTTTTCATAGACCAAACAAAGTGGATTCATAGCTATTGGGTAAGCCTCTGAGTTCCTAGAGTCGTGCTTATGTTTACATTCTTTTCGTTTTGAAGTTTCATTTGGTTTTCGGTTATTATCGTTTTCTACGCACCATTCTATCTTTCACAATTTTTTGTATGATTTTAGATCTTTTTTGCAATTTTCTTTACATTAACATATTTTACACATCTTGAGCTTTCCGGAATGATAAAGATCATCAAAATCTGTTAAGTATAGTAAAAGTTATGATCATTTGATGTTTAGATTAGGTTTTTGTGGTGTTTTTGCTGTTTTTTGTGTTTTCATGCAGGTCTGGAAAATCGATACCGTTAACGATATCGTCAATTTTGGTAATGATATCTCTAGTTTCGGTAACGATATCGCCCAATTTCGATAACGATATCAGTGCTGGCAGAATGCATTTTTGCTTTGTTTTGCTCATCGTTCGAACCCGAAACAACCTGTTGAGACTATTCTAAGTCTGAAAACACATAATTGGGGTTAACAAACCTCTAAATTGTAATTATTTGGATCTATATGTGATTTATTAATGTGCATGCTCGGCCTAGATTTACATTTCTAAATGTCGTTTTAGGTTACCCCCACGAAGGGAACAAAACGTGTTCCCGGATAATCATCCTCGCCACTTTGCCATGCGGTCATTTTCACTAATAAAATCGACCAACATACGTGTAAATAAAAATAAACCATTTTTATTCCAAATAACAACTTCGAACCATCGATGTTTTAATTAGGCCACGCGGACCTCGCTAAAATCAAAATCGAACATATGTGATATACCTCGTGCTAACCTTTGTGGATACAAGTTAGATGTATGCCTAGGATTTAATTTCCTTCGGGTATCGCATTTTAATCATTTTTGGGATTGTAATTAATAGATTAGGCGGGCAATTGCATCCCCCGAGTTTTGTAATTTATTAATTTACTTTTCCGCATTTACTTAATGCTTGATGTAATTTATTTACTATTTTATGCATGCACGATGAACATAAACTGAAAACATCTAGTTTAAGTTCGAATATTATAAACGTGATTTCTCATTCATAGTGTAATTTAACTCAAATGACGACGAAATAAATAACTCATCCCGGACCCGAATCTCTACTTTATGATACGGAATAGGCATACGGATCTAAGCTGTACCGAAATTTCCCGGAAGAGCTTATCCGGGTGGCGACTCTAACACAGACTAGAGATTCTAATCTCGAGTCTTTTGTACTTAGAACCCATTTATTTTCAAGTATAACTTGGTTTTCTTTCATGGGAACCTCTTTTCCAACGTGCTCTTCTAAGAACCACAAATCCATCATTTTCGAAAACCCCACGCCCCATCTCACGGGGCCGGTCCTCGCGGCGTCCGCGCAGGTCCACCGAAACGTCATCCGCTCACAACTGTGAATAATAAAATCTGAGTTTTACCAAATGTCTACAGCTTTATCTTGCTCCTTAGCAAGTTTTTTTCTCTATTTTCCAATATGATGATATCATGTAATGTTTATTATGGAAGATTGTTCTTTTAAAATTTTTGTGGTTTTTACGTACCATGTATCAGTCAAGAATATACTCAAGATATACTCCATATATGAATATTCATTTATATAATTAAAAGAGACATGGCTGTAGGATGATTATTTGAAAGCTTTTTCACATTTTTATATGTATAGAAATTTAAAATTTGATATCAATGGATACTATAATTAAATATAACACAAGATATATAATAGAATAGATCATTACCTTTATAATGTAACACATAATGTAACTTTATCTATTAAAAAAAATGAGAACCCTAAAAGAAAATTTAGACCATGAAATAGCACAACAGGCTGTTTCAGGGTAGCCTGTTTCCCAAGGCAGCAGCTTGCACACTATTGCTGCCCTGCTCCCCAAGGCATCAACTTGCAGTTGCTTCCAATGGTAGCAGCTCCTGTAAGGGAACTTATACCATCATAGTAACTGGCTATGGCAACTGGAGGCAACCGTGTTGTCGCCGTGGTGATGGGAAAACTTTATTTTATTTTAAAATTAAAATATGCAATTTTTAAATTAATCAAATCAATCACAGAATCAAATTATCATCCAAAAGGCCTAAGCATGCATATTCAAACGATTAAAAATTAAATCAATTTTTTTCTTGTCAAAAGTCATGGGAAAAATCTCATGTAAAGAAAGTTCCGAAATTCATTCCTGTCAAGAACGAAGATCTTTATGGAACCAAATCCATCAAATCAACTTGAAAAAAACCTCACTTTGATACCAATTGAAGGGATTTGTCATAAAAAATCAACCACAAAGGTGGAAAGCTGGATTCAAATTTCATCAAATTTGCTATAGGATCTTGTTTCAAGAACAATTCAAATGGTTTCAAATCGATGATATTACAATGAAATTAAAGACTCACCAAGAATTCTCTTTTGAGACAGAAGTAACAAAGCTAGCAGAGAGGAAGCTTCTCCAACATCATGTATGAGCTCCTATGAGATTCAGGATCGTTCCTAGAGAATGAAGAAGAAAGCAAGAAGAAAGCTGAATGCCTATTCCCTTATGGCTGCACATGTTTTCACGTTTGCTGTATATAGTGGAATTAGGTTTTTGTTCTTTTATTTTGGCTATTTATAGTCTTATTCACAAATTAGAATCATGGTAAATTTATTTATAGAATGACACTAAAATTCTAATTTAACAATTAAACCCCATAATTAGTTCATTAAAATTGCCATATACAAAATAAAATAATTCATTTAATCAATTTAAATTGCTATACTAAATAAATTCAATAATTTAGTTGCAATACTGTAAAACTAAATTTATTTAATTAAATCATTATCATATCAATCAAAATATATTATGTTAAAACCTTTAATTAAATATCAACTTAATTTAACATAATGAAGAATATCTAATACATTATGTTATACAATATTCGACATTATTTTGATTATACGATTATATTGACATAACATGTCAATTAATTTATAATCAATTTCTCCATCTAGCCTTATGACATTGCATGTACAAGAAATCTTAGTTTAATAGTTCTATTACACGATCTGTTACATCTATCCTTATGTTTGCAATGGGCTTAACCCATATATAGACTATAAGTGGGTCCTAGCTAACCATTACAGCCCCCAATTAGGAGAGATTACAACCGTCTTTAAAAGCCACTAAACCCGATAGGTATCTCACAAAATCCTTAACTTGTTGAATCGATATAACGAACAGTGGCATGGTACCGTCACCTTCTTTTGCAGTTCATAATATTTCTAAATCTAGAATGTAAAGATTCTTTCAAATAAGTTCACAACTCATTTGTACTAGTCTTAATCCCTTTCATTTATAAAGTATTTAGTGGTTCAATTCGATTTAACAAATCAAATGGAAATCCTATCACTTTAACATCATTGCTAACATGGTCATGAAATATACCAAGCATACTCTTACTTGTAATCTAATATTTAAAGACTAGTTAGTAATATACTACATCACAACCAATTACATATGAACAATATGTTAAAATCAAGTCTAAGGACTATTGAGATCTACCTAGCAAGTAATCTATGACACACAACTATGTGACCTTGCTATGTGGATTGGTCCAGCTCCATGTTCTCAATGTACGCCTATGTTCATGAATTACTCCTCAAGTAAGTCAATCTACATACAAGCCTATCATCTTATTCATTCCCATGATTAAGGAAGACTTGAGACATTTGTGATTTGATCTTAATGGATACTCTGATCTAAATATAGCACAAGATATATAATAGAAAAAATTAATACCTTTAAAATGTAAAACATAACGTAACTTTGCCTATTACTTATCAATATATAACACATGTCTAGAAATATGGCACACCTAACAAATTCATGTCATCCTAAAATGGAAAATTGTTTATTTTATCTTCTATAAATAAACATTCAATTATAAAGATGAATCATCAATTAAACTAATATTTTAATGCTAAATTAAAATTTAAATAGGTTACTAGATCGACATTTTCAATCATGGATCCGATGTTACATATTTCAATCTTGATAATTTTATTATTGGGTTGGACTTCATTTGTCTTTAGACAAGATGCTTATTGATCTTTCACCGCAATTTCCCATACTCATCACCTTTAAGTAAGATCATTCGAGATTTGTGACGGTGGTTGATGTTTGGCATACGCAAAATCTCTTACGATTGTGAAACGAACACATTAGTTGAGAATAAAAATATTTAGTTTGTATGTTTGTTTTTGTTTTTGTTTAATTAGTAATAATTCTTGCCATATGACTTTGTTTGTCTTATGTTTACACGAGTTTAGTAAGTTTCTGTTGATATTTTTTATCATGTGTTATAACTCTAGTAGTATGTATAAAGTAGTTAATAAATTGTATACGTTAATCGATCTGAGACTAATATTGTACATAGCCATAATAGCTTATTCTTTGACATGTAGGGAGACTGTGCTTCATGTTAGTTCACCTTTGATTAAAGTTGTAATTGTTTCTGAATTGATATAATAAAATATACTCTTCAATAAAAAAATTTAGAAAAAATAAAATTCAAAATCAAATAGAAACTTTACTAAAACCAACCTCTTAAAATATATTCTATCTGTGAAATAATTACCTCATCGTTAATATAGACTTTTATTTTAAATGTCACGTCATCTGAAAATTCATTGTTAAAATGCTATTAGTTTGTATTAGTTGTTTTAAAAGCGCTAAGCAGGGGCAGACCAACACACAAGGTTGTGGGGGTCCCAGCCCCATAACTTTGAAAAAAATAAATATTAGTATATATGTATAACAAGAAAGTATCTCAATAGAGATGGTTGAGGCATTGAGTCAACCCCTTTGGCCCATAAGTTCGAACCCCAGCACAAGCACTACTGGGAAAACAAATTTGCCCAGGGTGAAACTATATCGTTTTACCTTAGCATAAAAAAAATTAATTCCACATAGGGCAAAATGATGTGTTTTTGCCCTGTATGGAATATTAAAAGAAGCAGTGTAGAATTTCATAATCTATATTGGTATTTGAATAGTTTTTGCTTTTTTTCTCTATTTCCATACTTTTCTTGTTTCAGTTTCAAGTTTTCATCTAGTCTACTTAATACTCATCTCTATTTTCCATTATCATTGCTACCATCCCTTGTCATCTCCGTCATAATCTTCAACTTTTCATTGAGGCTAGTTAAGTTTTATTCTTTCTTGGTTATTTAAATTAAATTTAAAAACTAGGGTTTTTTGTGAATTTGAATTGTAATTGAAATCATATTTTGAATTTGAATTAAGATTGAATTTGTGCATTGACTTGTAATTAAATTTTAATTCTTTTATGCTTGTAATATGTACAAATAATTAAATTATGTTTTTTTGTTTCATATGATTGAATTTTATCTATGTACTAATATTTAATAGATAGGAAAAACACCAACAATTTATTCCATTTTTAAAAGAAGAGCTATTGAATAATTAAGTCTAGTTGAACAATCAAGTTCAATTAAGCAATCAAATCTTGTTGTTGTTCAAGCTTTTGATAGAAGTTGCATTAGAAGAAGACTTTGATATTAATTCATTACAACATGATTTGGATTTGAGGAAAAACATAAGTGAATACCCGATAGATAAGCGTAATGAAGTTTGAAGAGCATATATTAAATTTTGTTTGTATGCATTTTGCCAAGTTATCCAAGAAGTGGGAAAAATCATTATTGTTTTCAATTAACATGGTACGCCTTTTTCTGTCATGGTTGGAGTATTCTCCAAATAAAGATGCATCATTTTGTTTGCCATGCTATTTATCTCCTTTTACTTTTACTTCAAAATTATTTACTATCGATGGGTTTCAAAGTTGGAAAAAAGTAAAAGATGGTAAGAATTATGCATTTTTTACTCACATTAGAACACAACTCACTTATAACCATTAAAAATCTGAGAAAGCTTGGGAGGATCTCATGAATCAATCATTGCATATTCAACAAAGTTTTGAGAGTATAATTCTCAAGAAGTTCGAGAAAATATATTACAGTTAAAGGCTTCAATTGATGTTGCTAGGTGGCTTGCATTTCAAGGGTGTGCTTTTAGAGTGTATGATAAAATGAAAAATTCATTAAGACCAGGAGATTTTCAAAAGTTGTAAGTTTAATTTGCTCTTACAATAGTGAAGTGGGAAGAGCTCTTGATAAAGCTCCAAAAAATGTGTCATATACGTCACCAAGTATACAAAAGGAAATTCTACATATTTTTGCATCAAAAGTAAAAGATGCAATTCGTGAGGAAATTGGCGATGCAAAGTGTTGCATTTATTGTTTATGAAGCTCGGGATGAGTATAAGAAGGAGAAAATTTCTATTGTTTTGAGATTTGTTTATAAAGATGGAGTTGTAAGAGAGCGGTTTTCGAGACTTACTCATGTTAGAGATACTACAACTTTGACTTTGAAGAATGAGATTTTTCATATCATTTCTCAGTATAACCTTGGAGTTCATAATATTTGAGGACAAGGTTATGACGGTGCAAGTAACATGAGAGGAGTGTGGAATGGCTTACTAGCTCTGATTTCAAATGAATCTCCAGGTGCTTATTTTTTTCATTGTATGTCACATCGTTTACAACTAGCATTATTTGCTGTATCAAGACAAATAATCCCTATTCATCATTTCTTTACTAAGTTGAACTCCATAATTACCATAGTTGGTTCCTCATGTAAGCGAAATGATCAATTGAAATCTGCTCATGCTGAAAAATATTGCATATTTACTTGATATTGAGGAACTTGAAAGCGGAAAAGGGCTTAATCATATTTGCACTTTGCAAAGGCCAAGTGACGCGTGGTAAAGTTCTCGTTTTTATCAGTTTATAGCTTGATCAATATGTTTAGTGCAACATGTAAAATTTTATTGAACATTATTGATGATGGTGCTACTTCTGCTCAACGTGGAGATGCACATGCTGCTTATGAGGCATAAACTTCTTTTGAATTTATTTTTGTTTTGCATCTTATCTAAATAGTTCTTGATATTTCTAATTTTCTTTTCCAAGCCTTATTGGTTAGTATCAAGATATTTTGAATTTGTTTTATTTTACATCTTGTGAAAGAGTTTTGATATCTTTAATTCATTTTGCTATGTCTTATAGGTACAAACTCAAGATATTTTGAATGCAATGCATCTTGTTTCATGTACCAAGTCACTCATTCAAAACTTTAAAGATGAAGAATGGAATGACTTACGGTAAAATCTTTTTGTAAATTGGTTAATATACCTATCCTAGATTTGAATGATGATTATGTTGTAAGAAGAGGAAGAGCTCATCATCAAATTGATAGAATTCCGTTCAAACATCATTTTAGATTTGACATGTTTGGTGTTGTGGTAGAAGCCCAATTGAAAGAATTGAACAATAGGTTTATTGATGATACAATAGAATTACTTCTTCTCACTTCAAGTTTAGATCCAAGAGAGATGCGTAAAGAATTTAGAGTCGTTGATATGTGTAAATTGGTTGGAAAATTTTATTTCCAAGACTTTAGAGATCATGAAATGGTGCAACTAATGATGCAATTCGTGCATTTTGGTTATGTGAGAGAACATCCTAATTTCGGATCATTATCAACAATATCTGAGTTGTGTGCATGGATGGTGGAAACAAGGAATTCCGAAATTTATCCTCGTGTATAGAGTCATTACTCTTATTTTGACTCTACCAGTTTCTACAGCTACCACTGAACTATCATTTTCAGCTATGAAGATAATTAGAATAAGAATATTACTATATATTGAGAAAGAAATTGCTGAAAAAGTTTCTACAAATTCACTTGTAGATGAATTTTGCGACTTGAAAAAGTGTCGTATTCTTTTTGATGTGTTATTTATTTTTTTTTATGCAAACTTGATTTTGATGTTTTGCATCAATATAAATTATAGTATTACTATATTGAAAATTTTTTATGTCTATTATTTGTTGCCCCCCTCATATTCAACTCTGCGTCTGCCCCTGGCGCTAAGTTCTAGTCGGGCGATCGAAGTTTCCAGATATCTAGGCGAGGATTAGTCGAGCTTGGGTAGAACTTAGGCGTTAGTTGACGGGATTTAAGTTCTAAGAGTAATCTGACCACGATCCTTAAAATAGTGCCTAGGCGGGAATCTTTAAAACAATTGCACGTGATACACTCTTCCAATATTTTATTTGCATGTTTTTTTATAATATTATTAGAATTACATTTTAGCTGATTCTCTTGATAATTCTAAATAATTTTGTTTCGCATCATTTATAACCACTCAATTCATTTAACTAATAAAGTAATATAATCATTGTTAGTCAATTTGCTTTCTTAACTAGTAGGTTTACATATTAGGGTAACATTAAGAAACTAATTATGTTGTGGTTTCACTCCCAGAATGAGGTTTTGAAGAATTTTTCTTTTCGAAAAGGGGGATTATAGTTTCGAAAACTTGGCAAAAATGGATAAATAATATTTTTTTATTGAAAACTCCCTCGAGGAATATTGTGTCTCTCAAGAAGGATAAATAATATTTTTTGCTAATAACAGGAATGTTACAATAAATATTTTAATCAATTTGACATTGTCATAATTTAACTTTTATTTAAAACTAATATGTCAAGAATAAGGCATGTTTAGGTGATTCTTTCAATTTTTCACGATTTTTTAAAAATATATTACAATATTTTAATTTAAAAAATATTTGCACTATCAAAAAGTTTCAAAATTTGTCACTAACGTGTATTTTTTTTTATTAACTATTCTACAAAATTTCAAATAAAAATGAACAAGATTACCTATTGTTGATTTGTTGTGACATAATATAAAAGTGAAGATCCTTTGTTTAATAATATTTTGAAATCATATATCCCATATGCAAAAAAAAATTTTACTTTTTTTTCTTAAGTTTGCCCTACATATCATATATGCCACTACAAAAGATATAAACTCATCAACTCAATCACATTATCATTTAGGCAGATTTCTATCTTCACAATGGCATTTGTACTATCTTCTTCACTTGCTCTCTACTTTCCCAAACCGAAGCACATAACTCATACTAAATCAGAAAAACTATGCTGTTTGGGTACTTCAATCGATCCAAATCTTTCCAATCAAACTACCTTGAGAAGGTCTGCAAATTACAAACCTAATATTTGGGATTTTGATTTTGTGCAGTCTTTGAAGAGTGAATATCAGGTATATAAATCAACTATTAAATAATTATGGCTAATGTTTTTCTTGCTTGTTCAATGCATATTGTTTTTTGAAAAACCTCCAGAGGAACGATGTGTCCCTCCATTGAAATAAGCTTAAAATGGGTGGAAATGTCGGGGCGAACGTCCCAACTAGATTGATGCGTTCGCTTGCCTACAAAACACTTATCCATCTTTTTATTTAAAAGAGTATATCACAAAGTGACTAGCCTAAATGAATACAAGGTTCATATACAACGTACGAGCAAAGAAAACTTGAATCTACTAAAAGATCTGAAGCAATAATAGTAAAATTTTCATTTCGAATGTTGAAGAAGAACCAACACTTGACGATATTAACATAGTCCAATGTTATTATAACTTTACCCAATACCGAACCGTTGTATAACCGATATTTTCACCAGGTTATTAGATGTTTCTTTTATTTATAAGGTGGAGTTCAATTATTGATCGTAAATTCCTCTGATTTTTTTTTTTTTTTTTTTTAAATCTTGGAATATTCCAAACAAACACGTATCTTCTTTCTTAATGTGGTGTTATCCAAGTACATGAACCCGAATCCTTTTTTAAGTTTTGAGTTTAAACCTCAATTTTTTTTACCTTACATAATTGGATGTGAATCCAGAAAATAAATTTGTGGATCCAACTCGGTCTACAAACTGGACATTATCCGTACTTATAGGCTTATTTCTTGGGAAGTAGACATGAATGTCAAGTTTTGGATAAATATTTATTATCCCACATTTCAAGGATAAATATTATCAATATTATACTTTTTTTACTTTTCATTTCTTATTCTTACGTAATATCTTACATATATCTCGTGTGATTCCTCATTTCAATTTTTTATTTTTAAATTTTATTTTTAATATATTTCACGAACTGTTAATTATTTCGAGATGTGATTTTATAGTTTTTTGTTTGTTTTTATATTTCTCTTCAAAACAAGATCTATGATGATATATTTTTCTCGATTTTTATAGCAATCTTGAAATTATCTTATAGTTTATTACATTCTGTGGTTATCTTGTAGTTATCTTATATTTTTTTCAAATCAATGTAATTTTGTTATATTTTTACCATGATTTTATTATAATTTATTTATAGTATATATAATTGATGTAATTATATTATATTTATGTATTTTTAGTTTTTTTGTGTGTTTTAATTTATTTTTGGTATAACAAAATCATATTTTATAGAGTCATCTTATATTTATCTTATAATTATTTTGAATATTAAAAATCGCATATTATAGCTATCTTATAGTTTCTTGTAGTTAGTTATCTTACAATTAATTCAAATTAATGTAATTTTATTATATTTTTGCTATAGTTTACTTGTAATATGTTTAATTGATATTATTGTGTCATATTATAACTATTTAATTAAATATGTGTTTTAATTATGTGATAACTATAAAAGAACCATAAAATAAACTATGCACCAATAAAAAAAAGTTCGAAAAAGTATGATATTATGGATCTTATTTTAAAGGAAAACATAAAGATGAAGAAAATAATCCAAAGTAGCATTTTGAAAAAAATAAATGGTTTGAACGACAAATAAAAAATAAGAAAATATAAATTTGATAAATGAGGATTGTAAAAACGTAAATAAGAATTAGTTTAAAGGGTACAACCTCTAAATGAATTATGCAATACATACTAATTATGTAAACTAGATTTTAATAAATTACAAAACACAAAAGTTTTGGAAAGATTATCAAAATTTCAATTTTGATACATTTGTAAATTTCAGTTAATCTTAATCATCCATTAATTTATAATGATTGAGATTTAATTCCACTACGAATCTCATATATAACTAAAATCAATCCCAACCATTAAAATTAGAATAATTTTTGTGATTGACTGAAAATTTACAAATTTACCATTTCTCAAATCTAGAGAATCCTTATCCAAAAATTTTAATATAAAATGTCAAAAAAATATTTAAATGCTAGTATTTTTTTTAATGAAATTGACAACTAAGGAATGTCATAAAAAACACTCAAACAAAATAACCCTCCATTTATTACAACTCACATACTACACTAAAATAATAAAAATACACACTGTATTTATTTATTTCACTCACAGTGGAGAACAATTGCAGCTCTGTAAATAGAGCTTGTGACCGACAATCTGGATAGCACTCACCACATAATCCTTACCCTATCTTCTGTATTTTCTTATCATTCATTTAATCATACAATACAGATATTAATTTTGACTTGTGTCATCCACTATGAAAATGTAATATCATTGAACAGTTCTCACCATAATTGTCGCATTGGAGTCCACTTTTTCGTACTTGTTATCCTCTGCCTCCTTTTTTTTTTTTTATTTTTTATTTCATTAAGTTTAACATCATTATTTTATTTCAACACAATACTCACACATTTTAATGATATAGGAAGAAAAATATACAAATCGTATTGGAAAAATCAAGGAAGAAGTGAAATTGATGTTGAACAAATCCAAAGACTCTTTACATC
>CATIWQ010203038.1:0-20035 GCA_949673415.1 Euphorbia schlechtendalii | reverse complement strand
CAAATATAAATTTACTTCTCAATCCGTATTTTTTTATTAATTCATTTAATTAAAATATGAAAATCTAAAATAGTAGTTTATTTCAAAATTTCATTATTCTTTTTATCTTTCTTTCATGTATAAACTTATTTACTCCTATTATTTCTATTATATTAAATGTATAGTTTGTTATGAAAAATTAAGATATCAAAGATAAATAAATACTTGCATTCTCTTATTAATTACTTTATTAAAAAGTATGAAATACGTAAGAGAATCACTGAAAAAACAAAGAGAGTACATTCTACTTAGCCAAATTGCCTAATGCATCCCCCTTCAACTTTTGAAAAAAATTTTAACCCCTTAGAGTTGAAAAAACTGCACAGCACGACCCCTTCATGCTAACATGACGGAGTATATTGTAAATTGGAGCAAAGTTACCTGAATTTTTCAAAAATAAAATAACTTTTTTTATTTTTCTCTTCATTACATTTCATTTATTGTTATTTACTCTCTTTTCGTTCAACTCTTTCCGGTTTTGAACCCATCTCATTTTTATCTTCTTTAGCATTTCATTCTTATTTCTCTCTCTTTACTTCTTCCCTTTAAACCCGGTTTAAAATTATCAATAGTATACGAACTATACCTTTACTAATATAATGGTAAATGAACTTCAAAACTTGACATAAAAATTTATGAACGTATGATTTTACTAACATAATAGTCAAAGTTATTGTTTGACCGTAAAAACTACCTTTAACTTGTCCAAAAATGGATAAAATCTCACAAATAATAATTTATATTTCCTTTGTACCCTTATCTTCTTCAAGCTTTTTTCCATATTTTAAATGACCTATAAATTTCTGGTGAAATTGATTTCCTCTCTAAAACTCCTCTTTTTAACCGGGTGAATAAGATGGCCACATTTAACATTCATTCCTATTTCTTCATCTAGTTCAATAAAGATTTTTGTACATATCAATTGACTATAACTTATAAGGGCTAAAAAGTTTTATTATTTAACATTTAGATTTGGAATTGTGGACATTTATATTTTATTTAGAAGTTTAACTTAAACAAATGGACTTTATAAATAGTTTTTTTTTCATCGCTTAAATTGATATCAATACTATTAATGTATAGTTACCATTGATCAAAAGGTTCATTGAAATATGGATATTCTTATTTTAGGTCACAAGTGATTAAGTAGTTATATAAACAAATTCATTTGTTTATGATTACACTTTAAAAGCAAGTTTTTGCACTTCCTCAATTAAACCACACTGAAATTATTATAATCATGAAAGAATGTGAAGTCAAATAAATATGATATGTTATATGTAACTATATACATATACATAATTTTAATCCATATATGACTATAGAACTAAATCTCCAATATTAGCAAAAGCAAATCCAAAATTGCTACAAGTACAAGTTCAATAAGTACTCGAATTAATTGAAGAACATTTTCCCTTTAATCCTCCCCACTTAGTTGATGGAAAATACATCATTTTTCTCCACTTAGGGACTAGTTATATATCTTCCTTTTATTTTCCTTTTTAGTAAAAATTACTTTATGACCTGAACTTTTTTAGACTCTAGAATATTTATTGGATCTGTTAAAATCATTCGAAAACATATTTTGTTGCATAAAATTTTTGGTTCATCTCTCCAAATCTAGGAATAGTATATGGAAAATATTGGGTCCTTTCAGATAGAAATTTGGACCCTAAATAATGATTCTGTCATATATATTGAGTTGAACTTGATACTGATGCAAGTCGAAAGAGGTTGACAATAAGATTTTTCAAAATTAACTATTTATCCCTTTGTTGGAGGTGTTCCAGAAATGTATGCAATCGGATAAAAGATAACCGATATATTTTGGGGAATTCTCTACTGTCAATAGGTAGAGATAGTTGCGTATATATATATATATATAGGAAGGTTTTGTACACAATTACAAATACAAAGATAGCCCTATAAAGATACATACAAAATATGTAAAAATAAATACTCAATATAAAGATATTATCTAACAATAAATAGCTTTACGAACGAATTGGAAATGCAAAGATTTGTACAAGTTATACCTTCGTTATCACTTGTGAGAAATCACTAGGGTATGAATATATGTCATGTACTACTTTTAATCTATGCCACGCAGAAGGACTAAATTCTCTTGTATCATGTAGGGCCTACATGGTGATAATAACCAAGTATAGAGGTATAGAAGAGCACTACCGAACCCGTCAGTTGGACCGAGCCCCCAAGTAACCGACTTAGTTGCCTGGAGGAGAAGGGGCCATGTCGCCTAGCATGTCCTATGCCTCGGCCGTATCAAGACTGACATAAGCATTGGTATCGTCACATAGGAACCTTAGAGACCGTTGGGAGCTAATCACTAGGAGGAGAAGATGCCACATCATCAGTTTCATTCCAGGGCTTCGGCCGTGCCAAACCCATGGGCCTCCGCTAGAACAAACCTGTACAACAAGCCATTGATTGAGTGCGTGCTCCTATTGCCAACGGCAAACCAACAGGAATGGCAGGTGGGCCCCGCTTCGCCATGTGTATGCTTAAATCCTATATAAACTCTAATCTCTCACGTATCAAGGACACAATTTCCAATACTCGCACTTGTTACTCTCTTCCCATTTATTCAGAGACTAACTTGATCATCAGAGTGCTAACGCTGGTTTCCTGACCAAACATTTTTTTTTGCATGTGAACAAAATTTCTTCCCAGAAACCGAAATCCTGCCAACATCTAGTTTTGGACATCATATGACATTTTGAAGAACAACTATTTTCCTATATTGGTTGAAATCAAGTAAGAAATTCATTTTTACGTGGGTTTATCCACCTTTTTTAACAACTTGTTGCCAATAAAATGTTGGTAAGTGTACAAAATGATTAGTATGCATTTCATTAATTGGTTAAAGTTGTTCTGAAATAATGTTTTATTATTTTCTCTGATTGTAAAATGAGAGATCTAGATCAGAAAAAAGCTGAAATATTCATAATTACTGGCCCATCTCACAAACTTAATTATATCTTTGGAAGTGAATAATAATCACTAAACAAAAACTAACACCAGCATTCTAGAAGACATAAGATATCTTAATTTGTCAAATTAATCTACAAAGTTCATAGGGCTGCCGACAAAGGACAAAATGATTCTATTTTTTTAACAGAAGCAGTAATTTTATGGGTAAATTAAAATTGGTAACATGTCATTTCAATCATTTGTAAAATGAGGTTTTTGAAATTTTTTTTTGTAAAATAAGGTTTGTGATTTCAAAAAATTTGTAAATAGAAAATCCTCAATATTAAACTATGTCACAAAAATGGGTAATCTTCTTCGTTTCTATCCGAATTTTTGCGGGATGGTTAATAGCAATACAATATATCGGTACTAAAATTTGAATTTTTTAATTAAATTATGATAAAAAAATTCTAAAAAATTATAAAAGTAGAAAAATTACCAAAAATAACTCAAATCTTAACATATAATTTTTAGATAATAAGGTTAAATTATTCGAATGTTGAATTGTTTAAAATATTCAATTTAACACCACAATTTTGAAATCACATATCCCCTTTTACATTTTTTTTAAAATAACAAGCACTCTTTTACAAAAGAAAATTTCACAGACCTCGTCTTGCAAATGAGTGAAACTATAAGTAACTTTATTCTAAAATTTGCCCTAATTGTAAAGTTACTGTGTATTTACTAATTATTTTTATTATTGTTTTATTATATTACTATAATGATCCATATATGTTTGCATGGTTAATTCATCTTGTCTTATATAAAATTGGCATATACTTAAATTTTAAAGGAATAGCACCTCAGTTTTTGCTTGAAATACAACTACTAATTATATAATTGTAATAAATTGAGAATCAATCGCTTGATCAAATTCTAGATCTCCGCAACTCGGGCACATGATTAGAACAAGGAAGATATGATACCGTAGAATAGCATTACCGAGAATATGTTCTTTTTGTTGAAAATTTGATGCGTCGGTAGCCGTAAAATACTGTGCGGTTACTATGCAAATATTATGCGATTACTATGCAATATTATGATGCAAAGTCTACATCATTAATATTTGATGTATTATGTTTCCTTATTGTTTACGATTTGTGCCATTGAGTTTTTCTATAAATAGGATTCAATTTTTCTTATTCAACACACCTCAGAGATAAGAAACAAAATCTCTTCAATATTCTCTCTATACTTCTCTTCTTATAGTTATAATATTCTTGCAGTTATATTTTATTTCCAACACATTATCAGCAAGACCTTACTCTATCAAAAATCCAACCAAATAGTCCTAAAGTAAGGTGTGATTTTATTTTCAAATATATTTCATTTGAAAAATCTTGATTTTGCTCCTCTTGGTGTATCCGGGAAAAACTACTTAACTTGGGTGATCAATGTAAAAATACATTTAAAATCACTGGGTCTTGATAGATGTATTATTGAAAATAATAATGCCTCAGCACAACATAAAGCATTGGCCCTAGTTCTTCTCCGTCGTCACCTTGATGAAGGACTTAAGGTAGAATACTTGATTGTTGAAGATTTTGCAGATCTGTGAAAACAACTGAAAGACAGGTATGATCACTTAAATAAAGTATCTCTACCCCGAGCTAGATATGAATGGAATAACATACGATTACAAGATAAAAAATCTAAGTGAATATAGTTCTGAACTTTTTAGAATTACTTCAATTTTGAAATTATGTAGAGAGCCAAAATCTGACGATGAATTACTGGAAAAGACATTTTCCACTTTCCATCCAAATAATGTTGTCCTGCATGAACAATATAAAATGCAAGGCTATAAGAAGTACAGTGAAATAATTGCTGCTCTCATTTTAGCTGAGCAAAGAAATCAATTGGTATTTGAAAACCATGAACTACGACCCACAGGAATATATCCATTGCTAGAAGCAAATGCTATAGCTCATAGTAATAATGACAATCATAATGGACGTGGCCGCAGAAATGATCGTGGTCGAGGTAGAGGTCGTGGTCGTGGTCATGACCGTGATCGCGGTCGTGATCATGGTAGATGATATGATAATAATAAAAATTCCCACCATAAGTGAAAAAATAATAATAGCCACCAGAAGTGTAGCAATCAAAGTAATGAGAATGAATGCTATAAATGCTGTATGACTAGTCATTGATCACGAACTTGCACAACCGCTAAACATCTAGTGGCCTTATACCAGGGTAATCTTAAGAAAAGTGCTGAACTAGAGACTAATTTAATACTGGACAATAATGATCCAATTAATATGACAAATATTGATTTGGAAGATTTTCTGTTGCCCAGCACTAGTGGAAAAGAAAAATATGAATAATAATAATTTATTTATTTTATGCATTTGAAATATGTATTGCTTATTATTATGTTTAATATAATTTTTATTTTATGAATAAATAATAACTTGTCTTTATTTTTTTAATGAAGAAAATGAATTCTTTCCTGGTATTATATAACATCAAGGCAAATTCAGCAAATTTATGTATTGTGGATAATGTCACTACCCATACTATTCTTAAAGAGGTAAAATATTTTTCTACTCTAAAAATGGGTGAAACTATTATTACCCTAATATCGAGTAAAACAAAAATGGTTGAAGACTCCGGAAGAACTAATATTATGTTACAAAGGGGAACAAAACTTATTACAAATGATGCATTCTTTTCCTCAAATTCTCACCGAAATTTATTAAGTTTTAAAGATATTCGCAGAAATGGATATCATATTGAAACTGAGAAGGAAGATAACAAAAAATGTCTTCATATTATAAAAATTATTTAAAATAAGAAATGTATACTTGAAAAATTTTATACTTTTTCATCTGGTTTGTACTACACGTATATTAATACGACTGAGGTAAATTTGACTATAAACTAGAAGTTTATAGATTCGGATACATATAAAATTTAGCATGAGCGACTGGGTCATCCTGGTTCGATAATGATGAGAAAAATTGTTGAAAATGCACATGGGCATTCGTTGAAAAACCAGAAGTTTATTCAACATAATAAATTTTTCTGTGTTGCTTGTTCGTAAGGGAAATTAATAATAAAACCTTCTAAAGTTAAGGCCAGAACTGAATCGCCAGTATTTTTAGAATGCATACAATGTGATATATGTGGACCGATTCAACCACCATGTGGACCATTTCAATATTTTATGGTTTTAATTGATGCTTCAACAAGGTGGTTTGATGTATGTTTATTATCATCAAGAAATATGACTTTTGCAAGATTACTTGCCCAAATTATAAGATTACGTGCACAATTTCTTAATTATCCCATTAAGACAATTCGTCTTGATAATGCTGGAGAATTTACATCTAAGACATTAGATGATTATTGTATGTCAATTGGGATAAAAGTTGAATATCCTGTAGCATATATTCATACACAAAATGGTCTAGCAGAATCATTTATTAAGCGTTTGCAATTGATTGCGCAATCATTAATTATGCGAACAAATCTCCCTAGTATAGTATGGGGCTATGCAATATTGCATACAATTAACTTTTGGTCATGAACCTAATATTTCTCATCTTAGAGTTTTTGGTTGTGCGGTATATGTACCAATTGCTCCACCACAGAGGACAAAAATGGGTCCTCAAAGGAGATTAGGAATTTATGTTGGCTATGAATCTCCTTCAATAATTAAATATCTTGAGCTATAAACTGGAAATATGTTTACTGCACGTTTTGCAGATTGTCATTTTGATGAAAGCACTTTCCCAAAATTAGAGGGAGGGAATAGAAATATAATTTTGGAAAAGAAATTAATATGGAGTGTTCCGTCACTTTCTCATATGGATCTTAAATCAAATGATTCTGAACTTGAAGTTCAAAGAATAATTCATCTTCAAAATTTAGCAAATTGGCTACCCAATGCACTTGCTAATCCTAAACGAGTCACGAAATCGCATATACTAGTAGTAAATGCGCCAATTCGTATTGAAGTTCTTAAATAACAACCTGCTAATAATACTCTGACACGCTTGAAGCGTGAACGACCTATTGGTTTAAAGAATAAAAATCCTAGAAAAAAGGAGATTTATTGATAATGAAGATATTCTTGTTGAGGATATAAATGTTGATATAATTCCGGAAGAAGTGCAAGCATCTGAAATACAAACACCTGAAGTTGTTGAAAATGAAGAGATTCAAATAAATTATATTAATTATGAGAAAAGATGGAATAGAGATAAAATGATTGTAGACCATATTTTTGCCTATAATAGTAGATATTGAAAATGAGAATATAGATCATGAATCACAATCTATTCAAGAATGTCAAAATAGAGGTGATTGGCAAAAATGGAAAGAAGCAATTCAAACAGAGTTGAATTCTCTTGAAAAACGAAATTTGTTTAGACCTGTAGTTCTAACACCACAAGATGTAAAACCTGTCGGTTATAAATGGGTTTTTGTAAGAAAGAGAAATGAGAAAAATGAAATAGTAAGATATAAAGCTAGATTGGTTGCACAAGGTTTTTCTCAAAGACCTATGATTGATTATGAAGAAACATATTCTCTAGTGGTGGATGTAATAACTTTTAAATATCTTATTGGTTTGGCAGTGCAAGAAAATTTACAAATACACTTAATGGATGTTGTTACAGCTTATCTTTATGGTTCACTTGATAATGATATTTATATGAAAATCCCTGAAGGATTAAAATCGTCAGAAAAATGTGACAAACGAGAACTTTACTCGATTAAGTTGCAAAGATCATTGCATGGATTAAAACAATCTGGTCGCATGTGGTATAATCGACTAAGTGAATATTTATTTGAAAGATGGTTATAAAAATGATCCAATTTATCCTTGTATTTTTATAAAAAGATCGGGATTCAATTTTGTTGTCATCTCAATATATGTTGATGACTTAAATATCATTGGAACTCCGGAAGAGATTCCAAAAGTAGTTGATTCTTTAAAGAAAGAATTTGAGATGAAAGATCTGGGAAAGATAAAATTGTGTCTTGGTTTACAAATTAAGCACCTAGAAAAAGGGCTTTTAGTGCATCAATCAAATTATACACAAAAGATCCTAAAACGCTTTAATATGGGCAAAGCATATCCGTTAAACAACCCAATGGTTCTACGATCACTTGATGTGAAAAAAGAAATTTTTCATTCTAGAGAAAGTAATGAAGAAGTTCTTGGTCCTGAAGTACCAAAACTTAGCGCAATAGGTGCCATAATGTATCTTGATATTAATACAAGGCCAGATATTGCATTTTCTATGAATTTGTTATCAAGATATAGTGCCACACCTACACGAAGACATTGGAATGGAATTAAACATATAATGGCTATCTTCGTGAAATTATTGATTTGGGTTTATTTTACTCATATGAACCCAAGCCATAATAATCGGATATGCAGATGCTGGTCATTTATCTGATCCACATAAAGATCGATCTCAAACAGGCTACTTATTCACATATGGAGGAACAACTATATCTTGGCAATCTACAAAGCAGACTATTACGGCTACTTCCTCAAATCACGCAAAATTAATAGCAATTCATGAAGCTAGTCGTGAATGTGTATGGCTGAGATCATTAATCAAGCATATTCGAGAAGTATGTGAAAAAGTAACGACTAAAGAAGATTCAACAACAATATATGAAGACAATGCTGCTTGTAATGCCCAGTTAAAGGAGGGATACATTAAAGGAGACAGAACAAAGTATATTTCATAAAATTTTTGTTCACTCATGATCTTGAAAAGAATGGTGAAATCGGTATTCAACAAATCCGCTCTTGCAACAATTTAGCAGATTTATTTACTAAGGCTTTACCTTCCTCAACTTTCAAGAAACTGCTTTATAGCATCGGAATGCGTCGTCTTAAGGATCTTCAGTCAACTTGCAAATAGGGGGGGTAAGCACTGTACTCTTTTTCCCTTAACTAAGGTTTTTATCCCACTGGATTTTTCCTTGATAAGGTTTTTAATGAGACGGTGTCCCATTCTCAAAATTTACGCATTAAAGGGGGAGTGTTGAAAATTTGATGCGTCGGTAGCCGTCAAATTTTGTGCGACTACTATGCAACATTATGGTGCTGGGCTTACATCATTAATATTTGATGTATTATGTTTCCTTATTATTTACGGTTTGTGCCATTGAGTTTTCCTGTAAATAGGATTCAATTTTTCTTATTCAATACACCTCAGAGATAAGAAATAAAATCTCTTTCATATTCTCTCTTTGCTTCTCTTCTTATAGCTATAATATTCTTGCAGTCATATTTTATTTCCAATAAAAACAAGATTATTTTCTTAAATTATATACAAATCCACTATAGCTAAACATATTCACTTGATTCTTAATCTTGTTTTCACAACAACTTCTTGTATAAACTTTTATTCCTCTGTTCCTTTTCAATCACGATTTTACTTTATCTGTTTCCATCGATCTTTTTCTCTTTTTCATCTTTGTTTCCATTTGTTTATATGTTTTTCTTTAATTTCAAATATCTCTTCTCATTGTTTATTTTTCTGTTCTTCAATGAATTTGTTTCCATCGTTTCTTAATATCATCTTTTTCATAGTTGATGTTTCTTTGTTCTTGGATGAATTTGTTCTTAGTTTCATCATCCTCCTCACTGATGATAAGGATGAGCATCAAACCTTTAAACTTCCATTAAAACGGTTTCAAAGATCATATCACGAGAGTGGGAATCGATGAAGACATGCTTATATTCATTGTGGCAGAGTAAAACAGAGACTTTACGAGCATTGATGCGGATATATATATTGTTGTACATAGCAAATATGTTTGGAGTGATGATTATAACTAAAGCAGAGACTTTTGAAGTGAGAATTGTAACGACGATAAAATATTTGATTCTAGTTAGTTTTAACATTTGTTAAAATTTTGTGAGATTTCTATCAGATTCCATAAATCCGATTCATTTTCTATTATTTTTTATAATTATATGAGAAATTTCCTTTTGTGAATTTTTATTGATGCTTAGGAGTCATTCGAGTTATTTATTAACCTTTTACTAGTTTTATAATAGATTTTCAACAGATTATGTTTTTATAAAAATGATTTGCAATTGTCTTACATATATTAAATTTTAGTTAGATTTTTGTTAAATCCTTTATAGTTGTTCTATGTGAAATCTCATTTTGTTCATTTATATTGATATTTATGACTCATTTGAACCACATAATAACCTCTTTCTAGGTTTTTAATAGATTCTAACAGATAGTGTTTTTTAGAAGAAACATTTTGCTTTTCCCTTACATACATTAGAGTCTAATTAGAATTTTGTCAGATTCTTATAATTTTATGAGAAAGCTCATTTTGTGCGTTCTTGAGAACTAATTTGAGCTACATAGTAACCTTTTACTTAGGGATGACAATAGGCCAGATCTGGATCAGAACCCATATTTCCATCATTTCAAGGCTCGTGCAAGGTAGATGACACTTGTGTCAGCTTTGAAATGATGAAAATATGCTTCCAGATCAGATCCAGATCCGGCTCATTGTCATCACTATTTTTACTATGTTTCTAATAGATTTAAAACTATTTTGTGTTTCAAGAATAAACGATTTGCATTTACCTTACATATACTAGAAACATGGTAGAAACCTAATAAAAACATAGTAGATACCTATTAGAAACATTATAAGACACATGTATCAGGTTTTCACTAAACTTCAAATAGATTGAAATTTTTTAATGAAATATGTGTTTTTAATAAATTGTCAACAAATTCGAGTGGATAATATTTAAAAAAAAAAATGAGACAGGTCAATTCTGAAACGACGTGCAAAAGCGATGAACGAGGTAAAAGATATATGTAAAATAAAATAAAAATAATAATAAGCAACACGTTTAAAGGCATGGACCGAAAGAGAAAGAAGGAGAGGGGTGATAATTTAAATCAGAATGTGATAGAAGAATAGTTTAAAATATTGAATCTTTAAAATCTATATGATATGTAATTGGTTAAACAATATCCCAAATTAATTTACCCAAACAAACTTTATGTGTAACTAACCCTGAATTATTTCTCTTTTTCTTTCATTTCATATTAATAATGAGGATGTTTCTTATCACTCATGTTTAAGGACCTATGCTTTTTAAAATTTCTTAATTTTCATCTTATAAATTACTTTTAAGTTAAAAAAATATATATAATTAAAAGTTAAAAAAATAAAAATTATTTAATTATTTAACTTTTAAATTAAAATATTTCTATAAAAAACTTTTAAGAAACAAACCAATATTTAAATTCAGAATTTACTTAAGCTCTCCAAATAATTCTACCCTCAATTTATATAAAAAAAAAAAAGATCTGGGCTATATTTTATCTAATTTCCAAAAAATTAACGTCGAAGATTAAGAAAAGGTTTAATGCATCTACACCCCCTGAACTTATTCAAAAAGGGTTGTTGCCACCCTGAAATTTGAGATGTGACAAATAGCTCTTGTACTTGTCTAAACTCGTCATTTTAACCCCTTGTGCTGACCTAACTTGTTACGTGGATGACCATCACAATACAAGCGCATGAAGTATGTTAGTGGAATAGAAAATGAATAAAAAAATCCATAACATTCTAATTCTTACAATTCAAAATCTTTAATATATGTCATTCATCTTCTTCAAAACTTCATCTTTATTCTAAATATTTTCTTCAATTAATCATAATATTTTATCGATTCTTGGCCCGTCGTTTTCATCTTCTTGTTCTTGAAGCCAATATTTTTACGAGGGGTAAAGTGACATGTTTTAGATAAGTTAATGGAATTATCTGTTACATTTCAAAGTTCAAGGTGTTAACAGTTTTTTTTTAGATAATTTCAGGTGAACATGACAAAACAAAGAAAATATACGTGGCTGAAACAGTCGACTATACACGTGTCAAATTCCTTATGGCTGTCTACTTTACTGATGGGACCCTGTTCGAAAGAGCTTATAAAGCTGAACATAACTCTTTCGTAACTGGAAATTAAAGTTTCAACCTTTCAAATTCAGTTTTTCAAATTGAATAAAATAGCAAATCCTTCCCAATATTTTTGCCGCCACGATTGAAATATCCCTCCTCTTACGCATCTTCTCCAATCCGTCTTATCCACAATTTCCCTATTTTTGGATAAATCTTCAGCTAATCAAAGCCCTAATTCATCTGCAAGGTTTAGATCTGCCGATTATTTCCACTTAAAAGTATTCTTTTGGTGTTGTTTTGTTCGCTATCTGAGATGTCGTTGATCGGAAGCTCCCAGGCGGCGGCGGTGGTTCGCCGAACCGAATTACCGGCCAAAGATCATCTAGGGTCCTGTTTTCTTCGAAGAGGAATTGATAGTGTTTCTTTCGTTTATTCAACTTCAAAGTGGACAAATTCTCGGCTTCGCTTCACCTTGAAAGCTTCCCAGACTGATCCCCTCCGATCTGACTCCCTCTCCAGCCGTTCTGCTTCTTCGAACTCCAAATCGGTAAGTTTTTTCAGTTTGCTGTTATTGATTAGAAAATTTTTTATGCCTGTTAGGGTTTCAAGTAAATCGTTACGATCCAACTGTTGTGAAGAATTTTCTTGTTTAGAAAATTGGGGTTGTGTGTATTGTATTTGTAATCTGAGTAATTGATTGTTCACTTCCGAATCATTATAGATTCTTTCTTACCATAGTCTTAGGCAGTAGTGATGTTTATGTTAAGATCCGTTCTTTATTTCTTTTTCAGCAAAATGGCGTTAGATTATTTGTTGGGCTGCCCTTGGATGCAGTTTCAGATGGCAACACAGTTAAACATGCAAGAGCAATTGCAGTAGGACTTAAAGCTATGAAACTATTAGGAGTCGAAGGTGTCGAGCTGCCGATATGGTGGGGAGTAGTTGAGAAGGAAGCCATGGGGAAGTATGATTGGTCAAGCTACCTTTCTATCGCCGAGATGGTTCAGAGTGCGGGGCTTAAGCTCCATGTGTCACTCTGTTTCCATGCTGATGAACAGCATAATATCTCACTGCCACAGTGGATTTCCCGTATCGGTGAATCGGATCCTGATATTTTCTTTAAGGATCGGTCAGGCGTTCATTGCAAAGAGTGCCTTTCGTTTGCTGCCGATGATCTTCCCGTTCTTAATGGGAAGACGCCTATTCAAGTTTATCAGGAGTTTTGCGAGAGCTTCAAGTCTTCGTTCTCTCGGTTCATGGGATCAACCCTCACGGTATGAAGTTTTAATTTTTTTCAGATTCTACAATCCATTTAGGGCTTCTGCTGTCCTGAAATGCTCCGGAAGTAAAAAGTAAATAGAACTTAATTAATTAGTATTACGAGTTAAAATCTTTTGTCCAACACCAAAATATGTGATTCTATGAAAAGTTAGTGAGTGGAGCTTTTCAATTTTGACAGCAATCCCAAATAGGTCCTTACTTGAGGGCTAGTTTGGCCGCTTTTCTACGCTGCTGTCCTGAAATGCTTCATTTTCAAGCTTTTCAAGGCTGCTGTCACGAAAAGCTCGGAAAAAATAGCACATAGACCCTAATTAATTAGAATTAAGAGGCAAAATCTTTTATCTAATGTTAAAATATTTTGTTCAATGAAAAGTTTATGAGTTGAGCTTTTAAAGACGGCAGCTGTGACAGCAATCCCAAACAGGCCCTTACTTTTTAACGCCTTCATAAGCTTACAGGTTAGTTGTTTTTACAGGGAATCACAATGGGTCTTGGACCAGATGGCGAGCTGAGATACCCGTCCCATCGTAAGGCGTCAAAAGGTAGCAAAGTCAAAGGAGCGGGAGAATTCCAATGCTACGACAAAAACATGCTCAACCTTCTCAAGCTACATGCCGAATCGACCGGAAATCCCTTATGGGGCAAAGGTGGACCCCACGACGCTCCGAGTTACACCGAATCGCCAATCTCCAACGGCTTCTTCAAGGACAACGGCGGAACTTGGGAGTCTTCGTATGGCGACTTTTTCCTTTCCTGGTACTCGAGCCAGCTCCTGTCACACGGGGACCGCCTCCTCTCCTTAGCATCTGCTACTTTCGGTGACGTAGCGATTTACGCGAAAATCCCGCTCATGTACTCCTGGTACAAAACCCGATCTCGTTCATCGGAGCTGACAGCTGGATTCTACAACACAACACACAAAGACGACGGGTATGACGTGGTTTCGGAAATGTTCGCTAGGCATTCCTGCAAGATGATCCTACCCGGGATGGACTTGTCAGACGAAAGTCAACCCCGGGAGTCGTTGTCGAGCCCCGAGTCGTTGCTTTCGCAGATTCAGGGAGCTTGCAGGAAGTTCGGGGTGGGGATTTCCGGGCAGAACTCGTTGATTTCTGCAGCTGCTCATCGTTTTCGGCAGATCAGGAAGAATTTGTCGGGTGAAAATGTGGTTGACTTGTTCACTTATCAGCGGATGGGTGCTGACTTTTTCTCGCCGGGACATTTCCGTCCTTTCACAGAATTTGTTAGAAACCTTGATAAAGTGGAAATGCTTACGGATGATCTTCTCGATGAGGAAGAGGCTGTTGAAATGCAAACAGCATAGCAAGGCAAGTATAATTTGCAATGATATTAGTTACAGAAGTATAGCTGTAAATATGAGAATTTGGTTTTGTGTAATAGCTATTTCCATTGTTTGTCAAAATTTTGCATTTTCAAGGGTTGAACTGAAAACAGCCTAATCTTACGATTCGAATGCTTGTATCGAAATCGATTCTTTATCCCATTGAAGTTCTATCGATGTGTTTGTCTGACGAGAATGATCTATCTGCGTGGGGGATGGTATTCTAAACGCATTGTTTACATGGGGACCTTGTTCGAAATTATCCAAGTAGGAAACCTGGTGATTTGACTCGACTTCGAGCTGCAAATGTTAATACTGAAAAACTCGCACGAGTTGGCGTTCGAACTTATGTTTCAAACCTATTTGCGTCACCAGATAATACTTGGTTTTAAAAACTGGGTAAGCTGCCTATATCATTTTAAGCACTCGTTTAATTGACGGGATGTCTATTACGTGGACGGAATAAGAAAAATGAATGAAAAAAAAGTTACAAATGATAAATTATTTATCTTGAATCTGCCAGATGGAATACCTACTTTAACTATTCCTTGCTAATATAAGATTCCTATATTAATTAATTAACTAATTCATGGTGTGAGTGAAAATGGGAAATATCCTTAAAAAAATTAGTGTGATTTTGTCAATTAGCCATTGATTTTGAATCAATGGTTGGAATGGAAAAAAATCAATATAATGTTCGATTCAGACATTCTAACATCCTTCTTCCGAATGAAAATAATACATGTATGCGTTTTATTCAAATTAGTGTTGATATATGTAATTCATGTGTCAATAAACATGAGTGGTTGAAATGCAGTATAAAAAAATTATGAGTGTTTCTTTAAAATCTAACTTTGGATCACCCCTGTGACTTTAAAGATGAGTGGTTGAGATTTAGTAAAAAATATCGAACCTTAAATTTACTATACTATGTTTCTTTAAAATCTAACTTGACAATCCATGTGACATTAAAGACGAGTGAGCGGTTGATATGTAGTAGAAAAGTCTAAGGGTAAAAAAAACATTGTACGGTGTTTCTTGTTATCTAACTTGACAAACCGTGTGACATTAAAGATAATCGGTTGAGTGTAATAAAAAAAATATCTAAGAACAAAAAATTCAATACACCGCGATTCTTTAAAATCTAATTTATCAATCCACGGACATTAAAAATAAGTGATGAAATGTAGTAAAAGATATGAAAGGGTAAAATAATTACTTTTAAGTATACACTCAAAACTTTAAACCTTACACACTCCATGTATATGTTCACTTTACATGCTCAAGAATCTTAAGAACAATGATATTAGATATAGAAAGTATAGCTGGAAATAACAGGACTTGATTTTGCTTAATATCAGTTCCCATTATTTATCAAATTTTCCCATTTTACTTGAGTTCGATTTCATCACATGTGACAAATCCAGTGCAAGAACAAGGAGTAGAAATATTCAGAACTCTGCTTCATGTCGAAAAAACGCTCTTTATACATTTCAGATTGACATCCCAGCATCTCAGAAAACCGGTAAAACAATCAAGTTAAGCCATTAAATAACTACAAAATGCAAATAGCCAAGTTCATGATTATATACACAACATATCTACAAAGAACTAAAATAGGACAAATATCCTTAAAGCTTCAAACTTTGCAATCTGATTGATCTTAAAACTCACTAAACAAGCACCACTCAGCTGGGCGATTCAAATTTTTTTTCGCTTTGCGCATGACGGCTTTAAAGTTCAAACCTTTTTTATCATTCACAGGCAATCTTGGTATCGAAGCTGCTGAGGCAAATCGCAAATGCTTGGAAAGCCGAGATTGGGTAGCGGTAATCCATGGTAAACAAGTCCTTCCCAACTTTACCGAATTGGAGGATGATTTTCTCGTGTTCTGGACCACCGGGCGGCCTGTTTTCTTGAGAAGCAACCAGCTGAAAGTTTTTCACCGAAGCGACCGTGACTCGTCCATGGAAGTTCAAGCACCAGCACTGAAGCTGCTCGTGCCACCTCGGGGACTTGTTTTTCAACACCAACGAGCCGCCTTTTAGGCACCCCGGCGAGAGAGCGTTCTTCGTGTCGATCGATTTTGAACGGAAGAACGGGATTGACGGGAAAACGTCCAAGCTTTGACGGGAGAACTCGGTCTGCGTGGGGGCCGTTCCACCTGGTTCGATAGCTGTAGCGGGAATTGCGTCCAAAACGCAATGCATTTTCCTAGGACCCCTGCTTTTGATTGCAACAAACTTTATTAAAAATATAACCTTTGACATGTTAAGGCCCTGCTCTCTTGGACTACAGTTCATCCCACTTCAGTTCAGTTTAGCTATATTAAGGGTCAGTTTGGCTGTGCTTTCCCAAACTGCTTTTCTGGAAAGCTTCATTTTCAGCAGAGTTGATTTTGGAAAAAACAAGTTAGACAGTTCCTAATTAAATACAATATGAAGGACCTAAATGTGTTGTTCAAAGTTAAAATACGTAGTTGAGAGTAACTTATTGGGACATCAACTTAAAAAAGCAATACCAAACAGGCCCCAAATGTACATTGAAACAAGTTCAGTTCGGCACACTTCGGTTCAGTTTTTAAAAATAAAAAAGAACAGGGCCTAAGATAAAATACGCAATGCTTAAACCGAAATCTTACCGGGAACCCAACACATTGAGTTCATACGATATGTGAGAAATTGGATAGTTTCCGGCAGGGACTCTAGGCGAAACTTGTTTCAAATTGACTAGCCTACTGGATCGACTTTTCGTCATCTTGGCTCCATCATGAGGTGGCTGTCCATCAAAGACTGTAAATTTGGTTCCAAGAAAATTCGATCTACCCAAAACAATTACACATGTCAATGACTTAAGCAAAGTATAGAAATTTATTCTTCTAGCTGGCCATATCATACCTTAGCTTCCCAACATAGGCATTGCTCCCCTTTGACAAATCATCGGCATGAAAAGAGATGATATAATCGGTAAAAGTGGGGCGCCTACACTTGCGAGCGGCCAAAAGGAACTTCCCATCATCAGTCAGGGCTGCGAAAGGGAACATAAAGATCGAAACTTTGAATGAATTTAGGGGCTGGGAATGGGAAAAATTGTTTATATAAATAGAGGATTGTGAATATTTTACCGTTTGTCAAACTGAGGTAAAGGAAGTACGTTTGCGTGGAACGACACCTCTTTATAAAGCACTGCAGGAGAAAATCCCTTGGACCAGGCTGAAAACAGCGGCCATATAGTGTGAACGGTGGTATGTCAAAATAGGTAAGTTAATGGCATGATTTAAACTCGGAAAGAACACACATCAGAAGTTAAAGCAATCGTTTTTAGGACGATTATAGAAAATCAGAACTAAAATAGCGAAACTGGAAAAGTTTGGAAGCCAAAAGTGGTCCCTAAAGAGAATACACATGGAAAAGTTTCCAAACAATGTATTGTGTAAACATCAACACAACTAAGAACTTCGTTTTCATGCTTCGAGAACAATGGTCACGATATCCAAGCTCTTTCGATATTTACAGATTTAAAAGGTTCAGAAATGTTTACAGAAGAATAACAGCAAGGTTTTACTGAAAATCAGTGCAAATTTACATAAATTGTATGTTAAACATTAAGCCATCCAAGTTTGGTAATGCTATTTTGGGTAATATACAGCAAAAAAACACAGCAGGCACAAAATTCACTGATTGATTTGAAATAAAATTACACAATAAGAGAAATTTCATAATTCCTCAGGTCACACAATCAGAACTTTCACATAGATAATCCAATCAAGATCCCTAAAACGAAAAGGAAACAAATCACAGTGAAAAATATGATCTTTACTGCAAACAATTTATATATGTAGGAACTGAAATTATCCCATCACACATAAGCTAATAGCAAATCCAAACCCAAAAATCAAAATTAACTCCATGACTGTAAAAAGTAAACAAAGTGACCAGACAAGCCAACAGCTTAATTTTACAGATTTTTACTGGAATACCTGCTTGACAGAAATGGGGAAAGTGAGCTTGCCGGAAAGTTCAGGGACCTTTACTAAATCTTTAGTTATGTATCTCCAAGTCCGACAAACTCCGGCACAGGCCACCACGCTTTTCCGGGGAGGCCAGCTATTCTCTGATTCTTCAATTCTCAGTATAACCTCTCTTAGCAGTTCCTGAGGCATGTTTGCCCAGCAAGATGTGTCCTCTCCGCGCCTGGATTCCGCCGCCTGCGGCGGAGCGGATCCGTCCTGCACCACCCGGTGGGACCTTGACCGGATAATCATGCTCCGAAATGCGGACATGGGTAAAATCCAAGAGAAGAAACAAAATTCAGAGCAATATTAAATGAAATTCAGAGAAATGATAAGACTTCTCATTAGAAGCTGGGGATTTGGGGAATTGGGTAAAGAAAGATTGAACAGAATGACGGTGAGAATTTGAGAACTGAAAGCTGAATCAAATAAGGCTTGTTTTGTGATAATACCACTTGTAGCTCTCATTACCTTATCTGCTAATTAAAACTAAACAAATGTCTCTTTTTCTCTTGGATATTTTGCTTTATAGGAACAAAAACATTTTTATTCAATATTAAAAAAATAATTAATACAGAAATTTCTAGTTGGAGTAATAGGCATAATAAAATTTAATTTAAACAACGTAATGGATTAATCCATATTGGTGATTATATTCTATTAAGGTTTAACTGTTTTTCAATAAATATTTTATTTGTGGAAGAGTCTACAATACATGGCATGTATTGTTATGTATTGTAATTTTATCTAAAAGGCATTTAAGAAGTCAAATTATTAATTTTATAATTGTTAAAAGTGAAGGGAAAAAAATCTATTTATCATCCTTACTAAATTAGTGATGTTTTCTTATCTAAATTACATTTTTTTTATTATTTCCAATTTCCAAATTAATTCTTACTTTAATTACTAAATTAGTATGTTTCTAGTAAATTTTTTTTCCCAATTTAATTTAATTAAACAAACTAATTTTGTTAATAATACTATATGAATTGAATTAATAAATTTTTTTATTTGAATTAATTATTATGTTTAACTTATGCAATAATTTAAAATTGTTAGAAGTACACTATACTCATCGGATAGTTGGAAAAATCGAATTTAAAAACAGCTTGTACAATAATAAATAATATGAAAATAAATGATAAATAATTTGAAAAATAATGAGGTCAACTCGATTTTTTTTACCGACCATCCTTATTAGAATTATAATTTTAGAAGTTCTATCAATTTCATTTTATCGCAGAAGTTAAAAATAGTAATTAATTGAAATAAAAATTTAATTGATTTATATAGTATTATTAAAAAATTTTGAACAATAATAAGTAATTTGAAAATTAAATAATAATTAATTTGAAAAATAATGAGATAAATTCGGTTTTTTTATCAATGATCCTTATTATAACATGTGGAATTCTAACAACTCATTTTATTGCAAAAGTTAAACATAA
>CATIWQ010203013.1:0-13282 GCA_949673415.1 Euphorbia schlechtendalii | reverse complement strand
TTTTACTCCACTATACTTGCTCTTAGGGAATATCTATATACTTTGCATATTCTCTAATCTGTTCATGCATCTGTCCATTCATCAGTCTACCATTCAAAACCTTCAACTTATTTTATTTTCTTTTGTTCCATAACTCTAGTTAATCCTTAGAACCGAATTCCTTCCTTGTGGGGTCGATATTTTTTAAAACTACATCGCAACTGTATACTTGCAGTTATCATCATTTTTTATTTGTTAAGCGATACTGACAACACCTATTCATATTTAGAACTTTCTATTATCAGTAGAAAAGTGGTGAACAAGTTTTTGGCGTTGTTGCTGGGGAAGGCAAGTGCGTTCTAGTGATCAAGTTCCTGGAGAACGGGCAATTATATTTATGTGTCAATCAGATTTACTTGTTTTTATTTTTGTTTTTTTTTGTTTTAAGTTGGTGTTGTTTTAAAATAAAAGAAAAGTGAAAAGTTTTTGGATTTTCACATTTTGCGCTCGCGACCTGGTTCGCGCTCGTGAATGGAGTTGTCAAAACATTATGTTTCTGTCTAAGTAAAAGTCATGATCGCGACGATCCTTCGTGATCACGATATGTGCGATTTCACAGTAGTTATTGTTGTAACGTCTCTTTTTTCTAACGGTTATATTAGATATGTATCCGTTGAAAAAGCAACATACTCTATTTCCTATATATATGTAACTATTTTCCTAGTTAAATTTCACAAATCAATCACTCTTTTTCACAACTTCAATCTCTTGCAAAGCAAATTTTCTCTGTTTTCCCAAAATCAAAACACAAATCTTTCTTTCAAATTCTTGAATTAAATTTCAATGGCTCCAAAGAAATCAGCAACAACCAAGGGTAAGAATAAATTGGTCAATCAACAAACCAAGTATGGATGTCCTTTTCCGATCTATGATGAAGAAGAAGTTAAGAGATAAATGAAGATTAAGAACTTTGATTTCCAAGGTACACTCTTCTATGATCCTACTTTTGTAATTGATGCTGGAATACATGCGGAAGTAGAGGAATACTTTTCTCTATTTGGGTTGGAAAGCTTTGTGAACATGTGTTTCCCGTTTAACGAAGAATGGGTCCTCGAGTTTTTGGTTACTATTAAGGAGGATGGGAATTCTCTCAAAAAGAAATTTAGGAATGAAGGTGATGAGTATAAGTTCAATTTAATGGTTTTGATTAAGTGGTTTGGTTTTGGAGAAACCTATGAAGAGGTTGAAAATGATGACGATTATGATCTAGCGAGTGTATAGACTCAGTTAATGGGATTGGATCGATACGATGTCAAAAACTCATCCAACAAGAACATTCGGAGTAACAACCTTCTTTACCTTCACAAATTTATCTCTCAAAGTCTTTTCTTCCAACACGAGACTACCAAAGTGTCGATGAAAGATTTGGTTGTATTAGAGTGCGTCGTTTCGTAATTAAGGCCAAAGTTTCCGATTTACATGTTGGAATCCATCACTAATCTTACTACATATAAAAAGGCTAGAGTTGGAGGTACGAATACAATTTGTGAAATTATTTTGGGAGCAAAGAACCAATTACCGTACTGATATAGTCCTAAAGATAAGTTCAACTTTATGAGAGGAGTTTACATGAAGAGAGTGGGATTAGTTAAGGAAGAGCAAGAGAAATTCATGTTTTTACCATATGGAGTAAGGGTTAGGAAGTTAAGATCGATATAAGAATCTACTTCTCGAGAGAACTAATCAAATGAAGGCATTAAAGAAGTTCAAATCGGAAGTAGTGAAGCGAGACAAGCCTCCGGGAGTACACATGTTAATGAAGATAATTGGAGAGGGAAGTTCGTGAATGATGTCAATCAAGCATGCCTTGATATAGCTTCCTTATAACAAGATGTTCGTCAACTCACAAAATCCAACTTTTCTTTAAGTCGGAAGTTAAATTCGTACTTCAGGAAACATAATATGGATATATCACCAAGTCCTCCATATTCAAGTTTGGAAGAATGAAATAATCGGGTTTAAATTTCTTTTTCTTTTTATTTTCTTTTCTTTTCATTTGCTTTGTGTGTTTTGTATTTTTTTCGTTCATATTTAAGTCTCTCACAATGAGGACATTGTGTTCTCTAGTGTGGGGGGCACTTGTATAAAATCAAATAAAATTAAAAAATTGAAGAATGAAAAATTTTCTTGATTTTGTGTTGTTTATACCTTATCCATACCTATACTATACTAACATATGTCCCAAGATTATTGTGAGTGTTAGGTATTACAAGTTCGATGTTGGTGCAAATTTCGAACAAAATCTTTTTGTTTTGAGTATGAGCGCATGTTGAGAGTATGAGCGCTTTAGTAGATTGGCACAACATTTAGTATTTGGCAAGGATGAGTAGTGAGTAACATTCAATAGCAACATTCCAAGTAAGTTTCGAAATATATTTCAATGCAACATGAATTAGTATAACTTATATAGTTTTAGTTTAATGCTACCGATAGTAGTATTCTCGAATAAGTCCTATAAGTATTGAGTGTGTCTAAAGTGTAGGGAAACTATAGCCATAATACTTTGAAAGTTATCAATAAAGGATGAGGGTATTGAGAGAAAAAAAAATCAAAAGAAAGAGAGATAACCAATGAATTATGCAAAAGGCGAGGAATGGTATAGAGTAGAAACTGCAACCATTCAATGAGTGAAAAAAAGTAGCATAGCATGAAAAATGGATGTAAAGTACAAATCTGTATTTCAAAAACATATGCTAAAAAAAGAGAGAAAGTGGTATAGAGCATAAAATGCAACCACTAAAAAAAGAGGAGAGTGGTATGGAGCATAAAATCCAACCACTAAGAGTGTTTAGCATCCTAGGTTACCTAAAAATGCCTTGAGATCAATCTTTTCAAAGTGTGCTCCCTTTGTCCTTTATATTTTATACTATACTTGAGAGAAGGAAATATTCGAGCGAGCATATAACGCTTATATGAAGATGCAATTCGGTTGGCCCTCCATTAAGAGCAAAGGTATGCAACTGGACTATATAAATTGCACATTACTAATTTGTGGGAAATTTCGTATACTTTATATGAATGTGGTACTCATTACAATAGTCTTTTGCCAAATGGGGTACGAACTTGAATTACTATTTTATACACTTCTATTATTTTTACCTTGAGGACAAGGCAAATGTTAAGTGTGGGGATGTGATAAGTGTATATTTATAATTATTATCATGATATTTTCAATCATAAAACGATATGGTTTTGTTTCATTTTATACTTCATATAAAAGATTTCACGTGGTATGTAGTTGTTTTTTATGCAAATGCAGATACTAATGAGGGTATTAATGAAAAATCAAAAGAAAGAGAGGATAACCAATGAGTTATGCAAAAGGTGAGGAATGGTACGGAGTAGAAACTACAACTATTCAATGAGTGAAAAAAGAAAAATAGCATAGCATGAAAAATGGGTGCAAAGTACGAATCTATACTTAAAAAAACATATGCTTAAAACAATGAGAGAATGTGGTATGGAGCATAAAATGCAACCACTAAAAAAAGGGGAGAGTGGTATAGAACATAAAATGCAACCACTCAATGAGTAAAAATAGAAAAAAATAGCATAGCATGAAATGGGTGAAAAGTACAAATATGTACTTCAAAAACATATGCTTAAAAAGAGAGAAAGTGGTATGGAGCATAAAATGCAACCACTAAAAAAAGGGAGAGTGATATGGAGCATAAAATATAACCACTAAGAGTGTTTAGCATCCTAGGTTACCTAAAAATGCCTTAAGATCATTCTTTTCAAAGTGTGGTCTCTTTGTCCTTTATACTTTATACTATACTTGAGAGAAGGAAATATTTGAGCGAGCATATAATGCTTATATGAAGATGCAATTCAGTTGGCCCTCCATTAAGAGCAAAGGTATGCAACTAGACTATATAAATTGCACATAACTAATTTGTGGGAAATTTTGTATACTTTATGGGAATGTGGTACTCATTACAATAGTCTTTCGCCAAATGAGGTACGAACTTGAATTACTATTTTATACACTTTTATTGTGTTTACCTTGAGGACAAGGCAAAAATTAAGTGAGGGGTGTGATAAGTGTATAGTTAAACTTATTATCTTGATATTTTTTACTCCTAAAACGATGTGGTTTAGAGTCATTTATAATTCATATAAAAGATTTCACGTGGTATGTAGTTGTTTTTTTATGCAAGTGTAGAAACTAGGTGAATCTTAGGAGTGAAATGATCAAAGATGGAATTCTATTCAAAAAGAGTGAAAAAGGTGCAAAAAGATGCATGGGATGCAAGGAATTGGCTTAGGATCGAAGTTGTCAAAGATCGGTAAAGTTGCAAAGAAGAATCATGAAGAAAAGTATAAGTCACGACCATATCACGATCATGATTCCTACTCACGATTGGCCAAATCATGCTCGAGACTATCTATTGCGATCGTGACTCATCATTCTTCACAAATAGTCTGTTACCAACTTACATTCACGATTGCGACATGTATGTCACGCTCACGAATCATGACTGGTTTGATCAACTCTTCTCCTTCCAACTGCCGGATAAGAACGATCAACCGCCATCAACTATCAGGCGAAGAGACACCTTTTAGAGACAATGCGACTATGAAAAGGTGCCTATCCATTGAAGATAAGAATGAAATCTTGCATCCAATCACATTGAAGATGATGCAACCTTTCACCAATGAACATGACTATTCGTTTGGATAAACACAACCTTTCACACTCTATAAATAGAGGTTCAAATCAGCCATTTCATGCAACGTCGGTAGTAGTAGATGGTATGAGATAACATGTATGGCATGATAGATAGAGAGTGAAAGTTATATAGATTTTGCTAAGTTCAAAGTGTTAGAGAGAAAAATGTATAAGTGATTCGATTCTTGTTTCAATCACTAGATTTCTCCACAAATTAGAGCGATTGTTGTATGAGTGTAATTTCAAAGCACTTATCAATAAAAGTTTCTGTTCTTCGACATTCATTTGTTCAATATTCACAAGGAATAGCATTCTAACGGAGGTTCTGCACTAGTCGAGACCGAATTCAAAGTAGACGCAGGAATTACGGGGAATTGACGACTCCCATTAAGGACTGGATACAGTTTGATCAACTTTAACTTTCACTTGCATACCTTACAACTTTACTTTGTTTTCTACTTATACTTTCTAATTCAAAGTTTATGATATGTCTATGTGTCATAACGAGTATTTCATCTTGCGTCACTTATATTAATGAAGTTATATGCTTTCAAGTTGACTTTAAGAGTAGTTTCAGGGTTAACAAGATTGTGTATAATCACTAGATCTATGATTTTAATGCTGTTTAGTGAGCCAACATTTTTAGAGTGGTAACTTGCTAAATATGGCCATGTGAGAGTGACCTATACTAAGCATAATATTATTGTTGTCCAGGTTTTTATAAGTGTCCTAATTCGTTTACCCTAGATTTAGAAAAGTCAATTCATGTGTTGCTCTGCGGTGAATTATAGGATATTTGAGCATCTAGAACCGAGTTTGTTGAAGTTATCTAGTGCATAAAATATTCTTGATTATTTTGCATATTTTACTCCACTATACTTGTTCTTAGGGAATATCTATATGCTTTGCACCTTCTCTAATCTGTTCATGCATCTGTCCATTCATTAGTTTACCATTCAAAACCTTCAACTTATTTATTTTCTTTTGTTCCGTAACACTAGTTGATCCTTAGAACCGAATTCCTTCCCTGTGGGATCGATATCTTTTAAAACTACATTGCAACTGTATACTTGTAGTTATCATCATTTTTCTATTTGATAAGCAGTACTGACAACACCTGTTCATATTTAGAAATTTTATATTATTATTAGAAAAGTAGCGAACAAGAAGAAGTTTTAGAGAGGCCTGTGAGGCAAAGTTTGGGGAATAAGGGTTCGCTGCTGGCAGAGGCCTCTTGCAAAAAAAGCCACTGGAAAAAGGAAGGTCTATGGGGATGTCATGGTTGAGGACTTAACCCATCCAGATAAGGAAAAATTGAAGTAATTCAAGGAGACCTCCAATCTAACTATGGGTGAGCTGTGTGGAGGTTTCTTTCAAATTAAGACAGCGCTTCTAAGGGTGATTGAGGAGAATGAACAGATGAAGGAGAAGCTTCAGGAGATTTATAGCCATGTGGGGGTGGATATGATGTCAAGGGAGGAGAACTTGTGCTTGTGGCCAAGACAGCAAGGAGGGCCATCTTGCAGGAGCTTGCATCAAGTGAAAAGAAAGAGAGTTCTCCAGGGGAGGAGAAATTGGAGGAAGAAGAGGAGGATGAGAAAATGGAGGAAATTGATGAAGGAGACGAGGAGTTCTCCTCCCAACCTCAGGAATGATAAAGACTTCCAACCTCTCCTAGTGAACGGTATCAACAAGTTTTCTTTATCTTTTCTTTCTCAGTAAAGATCTCCCTTAAGTTCCTATGCATGCTTATTAATTGTTTATATTGCTTTGAGGATAAAGTAAATTTTAAGTACGGGGATGGTAGGTTGAGAACTTGAACCTGTGATTTTGTGATGAATTGATTTTTGTTGGCTTTATAATTATTTTGCTAACTGCTTGTATGAAGACCTTGCCTTAATGGTCTACTGTCTTAATGAACATGCTGCCTGATGATAACCTTATATATATTGAACTTGTTTGCCTGATTTAATTCACAATGGGATGTAGTAACCGCAATTGTTGGTAATTCAATCTGAAGAGCAAATTGGCCAATTTTAAGTAAATTTAGGGAAATTAGCATGATAGAGAAAGAATTAGAGAACTTTAAATTGTAAATTGTTTCTTTAACTTGTTTTAGCATGATTAAGGGTCAAAATGTTTGATATTTCAATCAAACTTGTATCAAAGATCAATAGCATACCCAAAAATAGAGGATTTGAGCTAAAATGAAAACTTTGTTGATGAGAGGACAAGGTTTTGTTATCTAAGCTAGAACTTGTTATGGTAAACATATAAAATTCTATTTTGTATTAGTCTAGTTGAGATTGCAGCTAAAATCTCATGCTAAATGATAGAGGCAATTAGGTTCCCCCCCCCCCCCTAGCTTAAATAAGCTTAACCTTTCATCACCCTTAGATTTCCCCCTTTGAGCCTGAAAGCCTTCTTTATTTTAACACATCAAATCCCTTTCTAATTCACTTTGATTCCCAAATTCACCCTTGAACTTTAACATTTGAGAAGAAAAGTGAATAAAAGAAGAAGAACTTCAAACTGTAAGGAAGCCCTTATCTGAATCTGTGCCAACAAAATCTTCATAAAAACTGGGAACATCTCACATAAAGGAACAAAAAGCTAATCAAATCCAACCTTTTAAAGCTAATTAGAATGGAAAGACAAAGAAATTAATATACAAGGTTGTGTTCTTTAAGTTTTAAAAAGCAAGAAGTTGAGATCCCCAAAGAGTTGAAAACTCTAGATATGAAGTCCTTTAATTTTGGCTGAAATCTGCAAAATCAAGAAATATTGTTAAGCTCATTTACCCAAAAATATCCTTTCCATATCTTACCCCTAACCCTAACCTACCCTTGAAAGACCTCTTGATAGCATGAGCCCTTTTCACCTACCCTGTGGTGGAAACTACGCCGATTAACAAGCCTATGGCCTAGTGTAACTTGATCTTGTTGAATAAGTGAAATCCTCTTTGAATTGCACCCTTAAACACTGTCTTACAAGGTCTTCTAGTATGATGTTATTTGATTGATTTAAGAATTTCAAGTTTTTACAAGTTGAATGCTTTTTCATAGTTAGCAAAGAATTCCTGATTTGAAGGTCTCCTTTTCTTTTTCTTGACATTTTTTTTCTTTTGTTAACTCTTGGGTTGCTAGTTTACACTTAGTGATATTTTTGTGGTTGCTCAATCTTTGCATGAATTGCTTGAGGAGAAGCAATGTCTAAGTATGGGGATGTTTGATAGGTGCAAATTATGTCATCAAAAGCTATAAAATATCTGGGTAAAATTGTTTATAAGTGAGAAGAATTTATGAAGTCCTTCAATTATTTCAGGTAATCTGTTGAAGAAGTAGGTCTCTTAGGCACTGCAAGGAAAAGGCAAAAAGACGAGGAAATGCGGGCTGCGCTAGGAGGAGAAGACAACTACTGATGTTATTGGAATGTAATTTTGTTTGCTTTTGGAAGAACTTAGTATGTGTTGCTTTAATTCTAGTTGCCTGCTTGATTAGCAAGTGGGAATTATTTTAATATTTGTAAGTACATTGGGAAGATATTTTGGATTGTTGTGGCTGTTATTAAGCCATAGCTCTTGGACCTTGGAGAGCCCCGTAGCTCTTTGTTTTTGTGGCGGGAAAGCTATGGGTATAATCCCCTTTCTCTTTTGTTTCCACCAATTAATTTATCTATCCACCTATTACTATTCATCTTTCATTTTTTCTCTCTTCTCTCTGCAAGTTTTTATGGTTCCATTAGTTTTTATGGAATTGGTAGAATCATTAATGGCAATGAGTGAGTAGTCTCTCATCTAGCTCGGTCTGCTTTTTAAAAGGTGATCTAAAGAGATCTTCCCTCCACTGTAAAGTATTTTTCCTTTGCTTGGTTTGAATGTATGTATGAATGAGCATCTTGTAGAACCCAAGTTAATAGTACTTCACAGTACTGAGTAGTTTTGGAAATAGCAAGCTGACTAGGATAGTGAAATTAATTGAATACTACTTTTCTACTGATAAGTTTAATAACTTATTCACAAGACTTGGCTACACTCATTTCGTATGGCTTATCCTTAATAATAATGCCAAAAACTTGTTCATGTAAGATGCATGTGTTGTCAATACCTCTTATCAAATACAAAAATGATTATAATTATAAGTATACAGTTGCGATGTAGTGTTAAAAGATATCGAACCCACAGGGAAGGAACCAAGTCTAGAGATCAATAAGGGAAAACAAAATAAAGAAAATAAAAATAGATTTGAGATTTTTGGATAGGAAGATTACAATGAAAAAGTTGAGCAACTATAGATGTGTAAGATTAGAGAATCTAAATATAAAGATTTTCACTACAAATAAGTATAGCAGAGAAAACATGCAAGTTCAACAAAGATGTTATGATTCACTAAACTACTCTAACAAACTCGGTTCAAAACACTCAGATGTTCAATGATTCGCCGCAGAGCAACACATGAAACAACTTTTCTAAATCTAGTGCAAACGAAATAAGACAATTATATAAACATGGATAACATCAATACTATGCTTAGTACGGGTTTCTCTCACATAGCAACATTTAGCAATTTACCATTCCAAAAATGTTGGCTTACTAAACAACTTTATATCATAGATCCAGTGATTATACACGATATTGTTAACCCCGAAACTACTCTTAAAATTAACTCCAACGCATATAACTTTATTAATATAAATGACATAGCACGAAATACGCATTATGACACATAGACATATCATAAACTTTGAAATAGAAAGTATAAGTAGAAAGTAAAGCAAAGTTATAAGGTATGCAAGTGAAAGCTAAAGTTGATCAAACCGTATCCACTCTTTAATGGGAGTCGTCAATTCCCGCAATTCCTACGTCTGCTTTGAATTCGGTCTTGGCTCGTACAGAACCTCCGCTAGGATGCTATTCTTTGTGAATATTGAACAAACGAATATTGAAGAATGAAAATTTTTATTGATAAGTGATTTGCAAGTACACTTATACAATAATCACTCAAGAATATAGAGAAATCTAGTGATCGAAACAATGATTTGAATCACTTAAACATTTTCTCGCTAACACTTAAGAACGTAGCGAATCTATCTACACACACTATATCTCTCTTTCACTTTATGCACTGCACTTCCTTCAATGCACCACTTTTCAATGCACGAAATTTGTGAGGATTGGAACCCTATTTATAGAGCTTGAAGGGTTGCGTCAATCCAAACGAAGGGTTGTGTCCATTGGTGAAAGATTGCATTTCTTCATTGTGATTGATTGAGAAGCTTTGATATAATCCACAATGGATAGGCACCTTTTCATGATTTGTTGACTTCTAATAGGTGTCTGTTCGTTGGTAGTTGATGGAGGTTGATGGCGATTGATCATGCTTATTTGGCAGTTGGTAGTTAAGAAGATAATACCAAAAAACCATCCAAGTTGCGACCGCGAGACACAAGTCGTGACCGTGAATTTTTAATTGGCAAACTTCTATTTCTTAATTAAACAAGTCACGACCATGAATGATTATTGGGACCGTGAATTCAGTTTTACTCAGAATTCTTCTTACAACTTCACTGATCTTCGACAGCTTTGATCCTAAGCCAAATCTTTAAATTCCACGCATCTTTTTGCACCTTTTTCACTCTTTTTTCATAGAATTCCACTTTAGATCATTTTACTCCCAAGATTTACCTAGTATCTGCATTTGCATAAAAAACTACATGCCACGTGAAATCTTTTATATGAAGTATAAAAATGACTAAAACTATAGTGTTTAATGTATAAAATTAATCTGATAATAAGTGTAATTACACACTTATCATACCCCCACACTTAACTTTTGCATTGTCCTCAAGGTAAATTCAACAGAAATGTAAAATTTGTAATCAAGTTTGTACCTTATTTGGTGAAAGACTATTGCAGTGAGTACCACATTCCACGTTGCAAAAGATTTCAAGTAGAAGTTTGAAATTTCTCACAAATTAGTAATGTGCAATTTATATAGCTTAGTTGCATACCTTTGTTCTTAATGAAAAGAAAATCGAATTGCATCTTCATATAAGTGTTATATGCATACACGAATATTACCTTATCTTGAGCATAGTATAAAGTATAAAGGACATAGAAAGCACACTTTGATTAATTTCTCTCAAGGCATTTTTAGGTAACCTATGATGCTAAAAACACTCTCAGTGGTTGCATTTTATGCTCCATACCACTCTCCTCTTTTTTCAGTGGTTGCATTTTATGCTCCATACCACTATCTCATTTTTTTTTCTTTTAAGCATATGTTTTTGAAGTACTTCGTACTTTGCACCCATTTTTCATGCTATGCTTTCTTTTCTTTTTTCACTCAATGAATGGTTGCAGTTTTCTACTCCGTACCATTCCTCACCTTTTGCATAACTCATTGATTATCCTCTTTCTTTTGATTTTTTTTCACTCTTAATACCCTCATCCTTTATTGATCAATTTCAAAGTATTATGGTTATAGTTTCCTAATACTTTAAACACACTCAATACTTATATGAATTATTCGAGATTTACAAATAAAACTCATAGTAAGAATACCATTAGATATTAATCCACTTAAACTTATCAGAAGCATTAAACTAAAACTATATAACTTATACTAATTCATGTTGCAATTAAAATATATATCGAAACTTACTTGGAATGTTACTCTTGAATGTTACTCACCACTCATCCTTGCCAATTTGGTAAATGTTGTGCACTAACATCAAACTTGTAATACCTAACACTCACAATAACCTTGGAAAATTGTAAGTAAAGTATAAGACATGATAATGTATATTGACACGAAAATCAACAAAAATTTTCAAATTCTTCGATTTTTTAATTTTATTAATTTTTTTGGATTTTACGGGAATTTTACAAATGCCCCCCCCACACTAACGAACGCAATGTCCTCATTGTGAGGAATTTAATAAAAATCTAAACTAAACAACTAAACCTAAACTAAAAATTATTGAAAAAGATAAAGAAAAGAATGAACGCGTTCTACTGCGAAGGAGAATCTGGTGGACTAGGAGTGAATTGACAATTTTGTCGTCTAAAGAATGAAAGTAATTTTCGAAGCATCGACTAATTACTTTTCTTCAAAATCTTCATGTCCCTCTTTATAACTCCAAGTTTTGCTTGGCAATTATCCAACTTAAGTTGCATGCTAGCCTTCCAATCTTCTAGAGCTTCTTCCTTTTCATCATCTTCATCTATTTCTATCATTGGGGCTTTTCCTTTGCGATGGCTTACGGATGGATTTGATGGTCCGACGGAAGAATCTTCTTGAGTCAAATTGAGCTTCTTGGTGCAGTTGGAGTATGAGTAGAAAGAATAAACACCATTGTGCTCTTGGAGTAATCCGGTGTTCTTCAAATAATTTCCATCCATATACCGAAAATACTCACCTGGTTGTTGAACATAGGGGAGTTCATTTCTTGCTCCCAAGACTATGGCGGTTATAATTTCGGCAGCTCCAATTTTACTCCTCATGCTCGTCGAGTTCTTCTTCATCATATCCCAAATTATATCCACAATTTCCGCTTTTTGCTTCATCACAGCGCATGAGAGAACAAACAAGTCATTCTTTTGAACCTTAGTATTTTCGACTTGACAAAATACCGAAGTGGAAAGGTATTTGTGGAGAAGGAGAATACAATCATCTTTAATAAGTTTGTTAGGAGAATTTTTAGGATCGAAGACTCTTTTACCCGATAAATTTTCCCAAACTCGATTAGGTGGAAATGAGTCCATCATGCTTGATGAATTAGCAATCTCGAAATCGAACAAATCACCCATCATCTCTCTTGTAATGATGTATTTTTATCCTTGATTCTGAAATTGAATTGCTCTCTTCCTTCAATCTTCGTAATCGAATGTTACCAAACACTCGAGAATCCAATCTCAATTTTGTGGGAACCACATATCCACAAATTTTGAAAGACCAAGAATTGAAAGGTAGGCTTCCATCTATTCACAGAGATTCAAAGTTTCCAAGAAAACCAGATCGAGAAATATCATCCCTGTGATATCCAATTTGCTTAGCTTTTGAAATCTCTTGCCCTCTTCTCTTGTCCTCAACGGAAAAGGACAATCAAATTCATCTTGTATTGATTGTGGTCCTCTCTTTTGTACTGCTCTTTTCACACAAGTCATGTTGGTTTTGAAGATAAAGGTTTGAAAAAGGTTTAGATGTTTTCGAATATAGAAGATGAAAAAATCAGAATTTTGAAGGCTTTTTAGAAGGTGTGGTGGCTAGGGTTTAACTTATACCTATTTATAGAGGTTTAAGGGGTCTCTAATTGGTCATAAATGGGATTATAGCCGTTTGGGGTCAAAACTAGCCGTTATTAGCGGTTTTAGCCATTTGTCGCGTGTTATTTCGAGATCTGTAACGGTTATAATTTTGCAATGTCGCGATCGCGAAGGCTAGTCGTGATCGTGACTCTCCTTATGAAAGAAACAGAAATTTTTGCTATCCAATGATCACGAGCGCGAATTGTGTCGCGATCGCGAGCCTCTTAATTCTCCAAATTCTTCAATTTTTAGACTTACATCTA
>CATIWQ010202961.1:0-30983 GCA_949673415.1 Euphorbia schlechtendalii | reverse complement strand
AGTGGCGACTTTGCTTGGGACTTTTTCTAAAATCTTATTTTTTTTAAAGGTTTTAGATTTTGGATAAGTGACGAAAATTATTGATCACATTATTCCATTTTTTCTTAATTTTGACATATTCATAATAACACATTGCAGTAGAAGGGATTAGCCCATAAGTCTAAGATACCCCTATTACCGTGAAGTTTTCTCTTGTACTGATCTACCTCCTTAAGAAAAGATAGTACTTGAGCAGGTGGAGCACTTGTTGCCATATCGCATGTACCTCCCTCATTAGAACCTATTTGAGGAGAGGCTTGGAGTGTATTTCAGTGCAACAAGAACCTTCTACATCAGCAACCCATTTATAAACCCTCATGTAAAATAAGCCGTAGGCATTTTCCATAGGGTGTTACCCAAACACACGATCATGCATTATATTTCCATGCAGGTGCACTCTTTAGTATCCTTACGATACTAAGATGAACCAAACTTTGGATAGAGACTAGCTAAAAACCCTACACGCGGGAGTTGTATGGTTGGAAGAAAGATATTATGTGCTATGTGTGCTAAGTGTTTACCGCTTTTCCATTCGTTATGCATTATACAAATATGCCATGCTAACCACGAATCTTGGTGCAGACACTTGAACGCACACACTCATGATATTGCTTTGATATCACTAATACATAGGACTTAGCTGACATTTGAGATCATGTCACCTTAGGACATCCTAATACCATCTAGAATCATATCACATCACTTACCCATGTTTTAGCGTGATTTCCACATGACGTCCGACTCCTAACCCAAATCATCCAATTCATCGCCCTTTTGGGACAATTGTACACAACGAAAGCCTATCCTAGGTAGATAACCATAGTAAAGGACACCCTAGTTGATGTCCTAACCTAAACTCATAGGAGGTAACATTTACCCCTAAAACCCTAATTTTTCACCTGAAATACTCATGCATCACTACATACCTTTTGTAATGATGTCCACTTACATCCAAGACCTTGCCCCAATGGGGAAAAAGAACCAAAACATTTATCGATATGCTACATATTGTAGTTATTCACATACATTTTTGGATCACTTTTAGTTAGGGTACGTCACACTAGTCACCTGAACACCAAGAGATTTAACTTTAGTTCTCGAACCTTTGGCTTATCACCACATAGGTAATTAGGTCACTTCATTTCACACTGTCCCTAGGATAGAGTACAGATCTCAAAACCAATGGACCTTCATTTATCGCATGGACTAACGATTTTGCTCTTTTTGTGAGTGATTTCTATCTCGCATCATGGCACGCTAACCTTTTTTTCGCAGCCATAACATTAAACATTTCACGCATCAATCACGCATCATGAACTTATATGCATTCCCTAACAATCTTCGTGTGTATTTCAGCCAGGAAAAACCCTGTTTTTTGGAAGGCTTGGAATAGGGCTTCTCGCCGGTTAATCCGTATCTCCCCAACCACAGCTCACCAAGAAGGAGTTCCATACATTGACTCTAGCTTAGATTCAGAATAAAACACTCCGCGTAGCTTCCGTAACATGGCTCAGCAACAAGAAGAGAATGTGACCAATGATCAGGCTCCTAGGGCAGGTCAGAACTCACAAGCCAACTAATCATCGGTGAGCACCGAGATTGCTACTGCAATGAATGCCTTCACCAATAGTGACCAGTTTCTGTCAATCCTCAACCATCACACTAGAACTGGGTAACCCGAGCAAAGGGTAAATGATATAGTGCCAAATGTGTGGGACCATCATCTTCTGCTATTATATTTCCAAGTTTTGCAACAGTCACCCCTAACTTCCATCAATTCAGTTCTGGGAAGGGTTAGTCGCAAACAGTGTATGAGCCACAGGTGGGAGGCCAGTTCTTCCCGGGGCAGCTAGGGCATGCTTCATTTGCATCAAGGGTGGCAGGGCATTCAGAAATCAAGCCCTCTTCTAATTACATTCCCTTTGTTCAAGGGGTGGCTCATCCCATAGTTCCCAGCTGGGGCAGACCTTCTCAGAAATTTCAGGGTCAAGGGCAGTACTACCCGAGTTCGTAGTATGGGGGCTTCTTGGAGACCCCAAACAGTATCCTTCAATTGCCTGAAATGGTTAAACTTTAGAGATAGTTCCTGGCTACTCATGTGTAGGGGCAGAGGGGTGCGATCCCAGTGCAGCCCATAGTTGGGGATGAGGATACTTTACCGCCGAACTTTGCTATGCCTAGTTCAAAAAGTACATGGGTAATACGGATCCACGTGTGCATATCGTGCATTATCAGAACTTGATGAGGGCTTTAAGGATTAGTGACCGTATGATAGCCAAATTGTTCATAGTCACGTTGGGAAGCCCCATTAATGAATGGTACAGTCATTTGCTGATAGTCATAGCTTATGACTGGGGATGTCTGTCCCATGCAATGGTGGACCACTATGGGTTCAATACTTTGATAATCACTATGATGCAGAATCTGGAGGCGGTGAAGCAAAAATCAGGGGAGAGCTTTAAGCCTTATTTTGAGAGTTGGATGGCTACGCAACTGCATTTACAGTCTCACCTATCTTTACCGGAGATGATCGTAAAGCTCTTAGATGGTGCACTGCCATCTTAACGGAAGAGGCTGGGATCTGAGACTTTCCATAGTTATCAAGAAGTTTTCGTGTGGGCTAAGATGATAGAATGTTATGATGCCATGGAGGTGGAAATGGGGTAACAGGTTGCTAAGCCCTATTACAGGAAGAATGATTCTAACCCGGTGCAGGAGAAGGCGAAGCAACCTGTAAAACAATTGGTGAAGGAAGAAAAGGTAGCCGTTGTTAGGTTGCCAAAGGAAGAATATCATGGCATCTTACCATATGCTGTTAATTTGGGATTCTTATTCACCAAGCTGCGTGAACTTAATCAATTGGAGAGCTTGAAGAAGCATGTCCCTCCCAGGCCGGAAGAAAAGAACAATTACTGCCATTATCATGTGGCCGCGGGACATTGTACGAATAACTGCAAGGAGCTCCTGAAAGCTATTCAGAAACTGGTGGCTAACAAGGTCATCCATGAGCCTGCACTCAAGCCCAGCACAAAGAACAACCCTTTGACAAATTTTGAGGCGAGGGTAGGAATGAGTAAATCAGGGCTAGAAGAGCGGAAGGTCCTGAGCTACCTTTCTGAAGGGCTTGGAGAATTTGTGATGATAATTGGGTCGGGAAGTGATCCTAATTGGATTTTGAATATATTGGAGGCAGAGTCTAACCGCCGAGGGTGCAGGGGTAAAATTAAAGCTATTGAGATCAATCTTACTAGGATGCCAGTATTTACCAGCTAGAAACCTATGCCGCTTCGCGTAGGGAGAGAATAGCTAGGAGAAGTACTAGATGGTAAAGGAGAGGAGTATGTGATGGCGATTGAGTCGGGGATGGACTCAGACGACGTGATGGAGATGCTTGAATCTGTTTTAAACAATCGAGTGATTAGAACGGGAAGAAGTCCTGAGGGCTAGTTTTAGCTTAGCCAGTATGTTAGTTTTTAACAGGAATGATGCACTGTCCTCCCACTTATCCACGTTTTATATCTTGTGTCGAGCACACGGCCTTTCTCAAAATATGATAGCTATACTGTTTCCATGCTCACTAGCAGGAGTAGCAAGTTAGTGGTATGAAATGCAGTCGGTTGAGACCAAGAGCAATTGGAACTATATCTCTACAGAGTTCCAGATGGAGTTCGCATTTTTAGGACCTCTGAAACAAACCATGCGAGATCTGCTCACTTGCGTATAGAGGGAAGGAGAATCGCTCAGTGGTTACGTACAGTGGTGGATGTTTATCTATCTAGTGCTGGAGCCAAGACCATCTGAGCTTTCTGCAGTACAATCGATATTAGGTGGATCCCGGGATTGGTATCGCTATCATTTGTTAAGGCTGGCAGTCCCAGATTTTGATGAGTTATCTTTTCATGTTCATCTCAACAGGGAGATAATGATAGGACACCGTAATGTTCATGCAATAGGATCAGGAATACCCACTGATTCTGTGCTAGTGATGCTATCTCGGTCTAACCCGTTGGTGAACGTAGTGGTTGATGAAGATGAAGGCACAGTGGATGATCCTTTGGTAGAAGTGTTCTCAGTAGAGGAAGGAGAACCACGGAGGGATGCAATGAAGGTGGAATCCTAGAAAGCACCAACAAGGGTGCCCATTGATCTTGATTCATATCTCCCTAAGTCGAGAAGGAAAAGGAAACCTGAAGAAGGAACCTCGGTTGAGGGAGAGACCATTTCTGGTGGGAAGAAGCCCATAAGCTTGGATTCTTACAAGTTGAAGAGGCGACGTGGCCAAGCGGAGGATGGATAAGACCAGTACCCTTGGGTTAATTCCAGGGAAACAAGAGTGATGGATAATGGAGTACTAAGGGTTACTCGGAGTGGTAGAGTTTTCAGAAGGGATGAGACTGTACAACTCAATGACTCCAGGCCGGAGGAAATAGCAAGGGAACAGCCCGAGCCACCTCGACCCCCGAAGGTGGATGAAGACATGCTAGACATAGACCCTTTGGTAAATTAGTTGAAAGGAACTCAGGCCAAATACAACATCTGGAGGTTGCTTGAGAATTCACAAAAGCATAGGATGGGTTTAGTCAAGAGGTTGATGGAAATGCCTGCCACGCCTACAACCTCAGTAATTGAGATGTGGGCTACCATCGAGGAAGGAATTGCTCCCCCTCAAATGCTATCCATAACTTTTGATCAATTGGAGCTGCCGCAAGAACTGGGATTGCATAATAGGGCCTTATTTATCAAGGTTCAAATTTTCTATCGTGTGATACCATGTGTGATGGTAGATGATGGCTTAACTCTCAATCTCTGTCCTCTTAAAGTCCTACCTCACCTAGGGCTAAGGGAGGATATGCTTGCCAAATCTGACATGGTGATCGGAGCCTACGATGATTCGAAGAGGGGTGTAGTAGGCAGCTTGAAGTAGAGTTTACCGCTGGAGGAGTGACCTCCAATGTGAAGTTCACTATACTGGATATTCTGATAACTTATTCATTGCTTCTAAGCAGGCCATGGATCCATGCAATAGGGGCAGTCCCTTCTACTCTGCACCAGAATATAAAGCTTATTCATAAAGGGAGGCCGGTGATGATCGAGGCTGATGAGGAATCAATGATGGCGGCTGCCGCATTTTAGGACCAGAGAACAATGCAAGGGCTGAGAGTGGCAATGACCACTGAAGAAAAGAAGAAGGGGCGCGAAACTCCGAAGGGATATCGCTTCTTCCCTGGGAGCCTGAGAACGTAAATGAAGAAGCAAGGTTTTATCCCTGGAAAAGGCTTGGGGAAATATCATAAGGGGATTATCAGGGCTATCGACCCTATTCTTTTCACACCTGGATTGGGTCTGGGGTTCACCCCTAGCATGAAAATGTACAAGCACAAACGGCCCATGTTCTGTAACATGGTAAGCGTTTACGAGGCGGAAGGCACTAAGGCATACCTGGGAGAGTCGGAACTGACGATCCTGAATGAGGAGGAAGTCAAAGGACTTTAAATATTCAATAATGTGTTTAACTTCACAACCGGTCAGCTAATTGAGTCCCTTGTTGATGCTGAACTGGAAGAGAAACCGACCCTGGCAATAACCTTGACTGAGGAATTTGAAAAAGGCGGGATACTAGAAGATGCAATGGCAGCTTTCACCAAGGCTGTTAACAAGCTGATGAAGAAAGGTGATGCATGAGACCAAGATCTACCAGGGACTATCAAGCTCCTCACCGAAAATTTGATGCAGACCACTCTTGAGGCAAAGCCTACCACTGACGCGCCTGCTGCTGCAACACCTGAAGCCCCTCCGCTTGTGGAAGAGGAAATTGATGATGCAATAATGAATATTTCTAATATCTTTGACAATTTTGCCTACGAGGCTCATTTAATGAAGTATGATAATTTTGCTTACTTGTTTGATGTTCTGCCTGAAGGCACCATGCATTCATATGATCATACACATAACGTCTTTAACATTCATGACACATCATTAAATGAAATTAACTTAGGTACAAATGAGTCACCAAAAATGGTGGCAGTTTCCAATGATTTAACTCCTAAAGAAAAAAGAGAGATCACAAATGTACTTAAACATCATGTGGTAGCTTTTGCTTGGTCATATGAGGACATGCCTAGAGTGGACAGATAGATCGAGGAACACCGTATCCCAACTGACCCTCGGATCAAGCCGGTAAACTAAAAACTGCGTCGCTTAAGGCTTGAATGGGCAGAAAAGGTCAAGCCTGAACTGGCAAAGCAGATTGAAGCTAAATTCTTAGAAGTGGTTGAATACCCGACGTGGCTAACCAACATTGTCCTTGTAGCAAAGAAAGATGGCAAGGTCAGAGTTTGCGTAGATTTCAGGGATCTGAACAAGGCCTCCCCAAAGGATGACTTCCCTCTACCCCACATCGATGTACTGGTTGACAGTGCAACAAGGGCAGCCATGTATTCCTTCATGGATGGCTTCTCAGGCTATAACCAGATACTAACGGCTATAACTGACAAGATCAAGATAGCATTCATCACTGAATGGGGCGTATACTACTACAAGGTGATGCCATTTAGTTTGAAAAATGCTGGAGAAACATATCAGCAAGCAGTCACAACTCTCCTGCGTGATATGATCCATAAGGAGGTGGAAGTTTACGTTGATGACATGCTTGTGAAGTTCAAAACCAGAGAGGAGCATCCAGCTGTCCTAGACAAGTTTCTCACCAGAATCGAAAAGTGTAATCTACGTCTGAACCCAAAAAAGTGTGTATTTGGGGTCACATCAGGGAAGCTCCTAAGGCATATAGTCAGCCAAAAAGGAATTGAGATAGATCCTGATAAAAGCAAAGCCATTAGGGATATGCCTGCGCCTAAAACTGAGAAAGAAGTCCGGTCTTTCCTGGTGTCTCTACAGTATGTAAGTAGATTTATCGCCAGACTTACTACAATCTACGAGCCAATCTTCAAATTACTACAAAAAGACCAACCAATAGTTTAGAACGATCACTGCCAGGTAGCATTTGATAAAATCAAACAATACTTGTTAAGCCCACCCATCCTCCACCCACCAGAACCTGGAAAGCCCCTGATCCTATACCTAGCAATTGAGGAGTCATCGGTTGGAGCCATGCTGGTGCAAGAACACGAAGACAGAAGCGAACATGCAGTGTACTACTTGAGCAAGAAATTACTCGAGTATGAGTCATGCTACACCTTGGTGGAGAAAATTTGCACAATGATGGTTTGGTTGACAAAGAAACTATGACATTACTTCCAATCTTATCATATAAAATCTGTTGTAAAGATAGACCCGATGAAGTACTTGTGCCAGTCGCCAACACTAGTTGAAAAACTCTCATGATGGTTATTACTACTATATGAATTTGACATTGAATATGTGACCAAAAAAGTCATTAAGGGATGAAAAGTCGATGAATTTTGGTAAATAAACCCTTTGAATCTGATTATGTTGAAAATCAAGAATTTCCAGATGAACAACTAGCATTAATAGAGGACGCCGGTGTAGAGTGGAAAATGTTCTTCGAAGGTGCAATGAACAGAAATGGAGCTGGCCTAGGTGTTGTATTGCGAACATCACAAAATGAAGTTATACCCCTTTCCAAATGATTGGAATTCCCAGTAACAAACAACGGGGCAGAATATGAGGCTTGCTTGTTTGGGTTAGAGGCACTTAGAAAGGCACGGGCAAGAGAAGTATTGGTGTTGGGAGACTCAGCTCTGGTTATTAAACAAGTCACTGGCGATTGGGAAATAAGAGAAGAATCACTCTATCCTTACGTGGAAGCAGTATGGAAAATCTCACAAAATATTCCAAATGCATCTTCAAACACGTGCCCAAGGATGAAAACCAAATGGCAGATGCACTTGCTACACTAGCATCAATGTGGGAAGGCCTTAGAACTCAGTCAATCAAGCCTGTTGTACTACAAATGGCCAAAGAACCCTTCTACTATCGCCTAGTGGAAATGGAGGATCAATAAGCTATCGGGAATTGGTCCTTCGACATCGTCAAATTTTTACAAACCGAGGAATAACCAAAAGGCGCAACAGACTCTGAAAGAACCTCATTATGGCGGTTAGAGACTCAATTCTGTCTAGTAGAAGGGGACTTGTTCAAACAAACATCAGAAGGAATGCTGTTGAGATATCTCACAGAATAGGAGGCACTGTTGGTAATGAGATAAATGCATGCGGGAGATTGAGGTCCACACATGAATGGGATAGCATTAGCTAAGAAAATACAATGCCAGGGATATTATTGGACAATAATGGTCACAGAATGTGTATCGGAAGTACGAAAATGCCATGAGTGCCAAATTTACGATGACATCAGTCATCTACCCCCATCCAAACTCCATAGATTATCTACTCCTTGGCCATTCTCAGCGTGGGACATCGACATTATTGGAGAGATTCGGCCAAACTCAACTAATGGATATCGATTCATTATAGTAGCAGTTGACTACTTTTCAAAATGGGTGGAAGCCGAATCTTACGCCAACCTCACCGCTAAGAAGATGGCCAAGTTCATAGAAAAGCATAATTTCGCCCCGATATAGCATCCCACATCACATCGTATTGGATAATAGGGTTCAATTCCAAGGATCCACATCAGACCTAATGAGGAAATATGGGATCGAACACCATCGATCATCACCATACAGGCCATAAGCTAATGGCGCAATAGAGGCAACCAACAAAGAGATTAAGAAAATCTTGAGCAAGATAGTCGTTACCTATAGGGATTGGGCTGATAAGTTACCATTCGCAGTATGGGGATACGGGACGAGCGTCAAAACTCCAACCAATCAAACCCCTTTCTCGTTAGTGTATGGGATGGAAGTAGTTTTACTGATGGAAATGGAAGTAAAATCGCTTCGAGTAGCACTAGAGGTAAGGTTAGAGGAGTCAGAATGGGCAAAGGCCAGGTTTGAACAATTGAAAATGATTGATGAACAGCGGCTAAAGGCATCGGATCATTTGCAGATGTACCAACAATGCATGGCTAGGGCATACAATAGTCGAGTTAGAGCTAGAAGCCAACGTTAAAGGCAGGAGACTTGGTTCTGAAACAAATGAGACCCTTAAATGTGGACCAACGAGGAAAGTTTTGCCCAAACTGGGAAGGTCCTTATGTCATTAAGAAAATCTTGAGAAAAGGAGCTGCCAAGATCATGGACATGGATGGAAATGAGTTCGTCAATCCAATCAATCAAGATAAGTTCAAGCGCTACCACGTGTAAAAATAAAAGAAATAAATTAACAAAAGCGGTACATAAAAAAAGAGAGAGAAACCAGTCTGCCAGATGGCACTTGGCTATTTGGGCAACAATTAGGACCATTCTTGTATAAAAGCCAGAAATGTCCGCTGAGTTGAAAACCCGTGAGGGGCGGCTCAGGCAAAAATTAGGACAAGGTGAGGAATAGAGGGACTGCGAGTTAGAAAACCTACTTTAGGCTAACTGGTGGCAGGACTCAAATCATTAGAAAACTTGTACCCTTGTTAAAGTCGTTCAATGAAATGTGTTATATTTGCAAAGATTTATGTTTATGTTTATATGAATAGTGTGCATACAGAATATCGCAAGTAAATAAAATTTGACAAAATTTCATAATCCAAGAATAAGCCAAAAACACAAGTCAGAAAATAAATGGCGAAAATAAGATCTAAGGGTGCCAGTCATTCCACCATGCACGCTTCCTCGAAGTATGAGGAAGGGGTCCAAACCATCTTCATCCCTCTCCCACTCACGAGACACCATAAAGTGATGATCAGCATCTAGGAGAACCTTGATCTCGCCAAGCCATCTGCAGTAGAATTCTTCAGTATCTGTGGTCTCCGGGGTAGTGTAATATAATATAACTCGAACGCTTGCCCAAAGCCTCCGTATAGCATCAGGTGTGTCAAGACCGAAGTCGTGGAAAAGGGTTAAACATAGAGACCTAGGAACCCATTACCGATGCCGGTACTGCTTGCACAGATGAGAAGAGGAATAGGACGCGATGCTAAATAACCCCATCAACAAAACACCAGAATCAAGGATGTTAGTTACCACAAACGAATCTCCAACCAAGGGCTAACCTGACGAACCTCAGAAGCTTGGTAGGAGCCCAGAATCTCGACCCAAGTGCCTTCGCTCAGTGAACGATGGTCCTTCCTAGTGAAGCTTCTAGGACCATAATGCAAAGGGAGGTATCGAGCCTTCCTAAAGCGTGGATCAGCAGTCAAGCGAAGCTTCTCCAACAACCATACCTACATTAATCCATTTGTTTAAACAAATAACGAAAATCATGAAAGAAAGAGATAAGGAAAGAGAATTACCACTAGTAAAGCAAAATGGTCTTCTGCTAAATCCAGATTCTTCGAAGCAGTGTCTAAGTGGACTAGACTCTCAGCCAAGGCTAAAGCTGCAGGAGAAAGACCTGTATAGAGTGGGTCACTGACCGACAGCAAGCGGAAAGGTGTAACTCTCCAACCCCACAAAAAACTCTACTAGAAGAAGTAGAGTCACCATAGAAGGCCAAGCTAGATGACTACTGGGTGTATTCTCACACCAGCTAAGGACAGCTTCAACCCGGAAGCCTCAAACATCAGGGGGAGCTGATAAAAAATGCTCGCTAGATTCCAAGTTCCATAAACCCTTCAGCTTATCTTCACATCTAAATTGGAAAGAAGGAAAGGCAAAGGATAGCCTCGCGAGGGATATTGGCATCGACTCCTTCGGAAAAGGGAGCCCTTGGATAGCATGAAACTCCTAAACCAAGGGGTAAAGCTCGAAGTCAGCAAAATGAAAAACATGAGTGGCAGGATCCCAGAACTTCAAAGCAGCACGAATGAAAGCCATATTCACAGGTATGGAAGCAAGGTATTGAAGACCCCGCAGACCAAAGTGCTCAATCCTTCGCCAATCGAGCCCCCAAATGGTGCGGAGAAAGACCCTAAGGCGCTCATTATAGGTTGACATCAGAAAGGAAGACAGCTAAAGAAAATCCCTCAAGACTAGTGTTGCCTACACACATTAACCGCATACATTAGCATTAACATTCATTCATACATATATGAAAAATATTCACAAATAAGCAAGCATATTCATGAAATAAAACACCACATGTGAGGATCCGGCACTGCAAACGGCCAAAATCCCCTTTCCTTTCATAAATCAGAAGTTTTTTTTCTTTAAGATTCTACAAAGAGGAGCTATCTAAAAGGTCCGATTCGAAAAAAAGAGGAATCTAAAACCAAAGATAAAAGGGAACTCCTAAGTATGAGCCACCTACGTATTATCTCCACCCACCGGATCTCGGGGCAACATGGTGGATATCTCAAAATCCTTGGCACCTAGTCTCCCGGGAGCACCATCCGTTGAATCGGACATAGGAGGAGGCTGGGGAGGCTGGGGAGCGTGAAGAAAACCAACGTCCCATTCTAGAGAGAGGATCTGCCCAGCATCTGTGCTATCAAGCAGGGAATCGAGGTTAAACATAAGAGGCTGGTGAAAGCCTGAGGTGGATGCCTGTGCTTCTGCTCAAGCCTTCTCTGCTGTAGCGTTTTATCGCAGTAACTCCTGATATTGAGCCTACAAACTCTGGTGACTAACCTCTAAATTCTAGTATTGAGCCTCCAAACCCTGATAAGGGACTCCCAGCTCCTAGTGACTAACCTTAAGGCTATGATAATGAGCATATAGACCTTGATGGCTAATATCCAGTGACTGAAAGCTATCGTCGAGCTCCCGATAGCGTCGCTCGAACCCCTCACTCCTCACCGCCATATCCTACAGTCATAAAACATGTCATGAAAATCACATCCATGTACATAAAAACATGACATTTCATGCATTGCATATGATAGGTCGAGAGAAACGACATACCCGTGTAACCCCATCCTGTGAAAGCATCAGGTCCCTCAATGCAAAGGAATGTCAAGCCACCCAATCCATCTCCTCACGTACGACCTGCAAAAGGAAAGGAGTGAGTAAACAAACATCAAGACATCCCCAAAGATTGCTTGTGATCTAAAACTCACGTGAGTAGTGTCGGAAAGATCATAGGCCAACATGTGGTAGCTCAGGGGAAGAGGTACCTACCGCGAGGTCCCCATGGAACCCATCAAGTAGAAGGCAGAGTCAAGGGGAATCGCGAATCTCCCTTCAACAACTCCCGAGGAAGATGTGCTTGCCCCCCGGCCGCAACATTCAAATTAGGCACTCGAACCCTCTTCCGGGAAAATTCTTACAAAGATAGACAAACAGTCAGAAATCGATCAACATGGATAAAATAGTTAACACATTTCATACCCAGCACCCCACACCAATGCCGCTAGCACCCGCACCAGAACCACCATCAACTCCTTAACCCTTAACTCGAACAAAGGATCGCACCTCCTCGGGTTGAGTCGACGGGCGAAGCGGGAGAAGCCTCTCCCGAATAAAGGCCTCGTAGTTACTACGATATCCCAAGAGCCTCACGCCATGCTCCTCGAAGAGTACCTCCCGCTCCTCGAGATCAGTAATCACCAAGTGCGCCCAAAATTATCCGGTGGGAGGCGCAGGGGGAATGCGCCTATCATACACTGGCTTAGTCCGCCAAAACTAAATACGCTTACCCAGGTACCACTCACGGATCCTAGGCCTCTCAAGGATGAAGCGATGGTGGTCCATGTCTCGTTGAATCTCCTTTACCATATGATAGCTCGGAAGACCCCGCCACTGGTTGCGCTCCACCTGAAATGTAAGAACGATAAAGCCAAAATAAATTTAAAGACAAAAAGGTGATCATATCCATAGAAATGAGGTCCATCACCTACTCAAGAGTTAACTCGCAAAGATGCTGATAGTAGCTAGCAGAATCCAAAACATCCCCCTCGAAAGATGAACAGATTCGGGCCATACACGGAGCATTAGCAAACTGCGAGGTGGGAAGGAACTGATAAAAGAAGGCCCACACCTACAAAAATAAACGGGTTAATTAAGATTAATCAATCAAAAAATCGACATACGCAATTCACAAAGTAAGCAAACAATACCTGAAGAACTATGGGGCAGCAACGCAGCGCCCGTAAGCGACCCCGAACAACCAAGTCTAGGGCAAAATAAGTTTGCGCCAGGATCGCCCGTGGCCAGTTTAGGCCACTAACTCTGTCCAAGTTCACTAGTGGCTCAATCAACCCATAGTTGATCTCGCTATTCGAGACCGGGAAAAATGTGACACTCAATAGGATGGCCAAAAATGATCGGACGTATAAAGGAACCACAGCCTTAGAAATAGACTGTTGACCGTCCAGTAGTAAAACAACATGCTATAACTCAACGCCCGGCCTCTAGGGTCAACACCGAGCAGGTCTCTGACTCGAATACAAGCGGTGGGAGCCTTGAAGAACCGCACCAAAAAGGTATCAAACCAGATCACAATACCAGTCCATGGTAGACTAGTGATCGCCACGATATCAGAAGGAGTGATGGTAACCTCCCTATAGGAAAATGGAAGGTGTGTGAAATGTCGCACCACCTTTGAGTAAGCGTAACTAATGTCGCGTACGGTAATAATGTAGGCCATAAAGACCATGCCAGAGGACCAAAACCGGTGGTCTCGATGGCCTGAACAAGCTCGGGGGAGAAGAGGCTTGACGATACCATGCCTGGAAAGTGGAATATCCACCCGTGGGATGAAGTGTGGGGGGTTGCAAACAAAATCAAATAATACGCATTTTGTAATTAAACGCAAGAATGGCGAGAAAACATTAAGACATTTTTTCTTTCAATTTCTCTTAAATAATTTAGATCCAAAACACATTTGGGTCCCGAACTTTATTTTCAAATGTTTTTCCAAAAAGTCCTCAGATATTCTTGGGTCTAAAACAATTTAGAATCTGATTCTGATTATCTTTTAGACAAATATTTCCTTCAAAAATTATCAAGTCTAAAAGACGTTTGGACTCCAAGTTTTAATTTTTTTCAATATCTTTTTTATAAAAAATAAAAAAATAAAAATTACTTAGGTGAGCGACTGGGGCCCCCGAGAGGCGTCGTTGGAAAATTCCGGCGAGCCTTCGGGACCGCGCCAGGCATCTCTGGCGAGGCCTCCAAAAGGCCCTCGTCGGAGACCCTGGTGAGGGTCGTAAGGGACCCTCGCTAGAGAGTTTGGTGAGGGCCCTAAGGGACCCTCGCCAGAGAGTCTGGCTAGGGTCAGGCCCTCATTGGTTTCTTTTATCTCCATCGGAAAAAAAAATTCTCGGCGGACCTATTTTACCTTTTTTAATGTTTCTAGGTTAAAATTCTGTGACATGGTTCAAGGATCAGTTCCAATCTCATTCCTAAATAGGATAATATCACATTAAAAATGGTAAATAAAAATGTTTTTGGCAAATACCTCGATCTGGGAAAGGTGAGGCTGAGCTGGAAAATCAGGATCCAACGTCTCTATTGGGGAAGTAATAGTAAACCCCAGCATAGTGTCGGTCGCTGGTAAACCATATGCGGCATCAATATCGACAGAAAATACTCTAGGATCAGTAGTAGGCTGAGGAGTGAGGCTAGAGGTGAAGCAGAGAGCCCTGCCAGCGACCTTTGACAACATGATTGCTAGAGAGGAGAGAGAGTAAAAAGTGTTTAGAGAGAGAGGAAGATTATGAAAAGTGAAAGAATAAAAAAGGAGGAGCCATATTTATAAAGAAAATAAGTGGGACCCACTTATCTATTTATTTTGTTATTTTACAATGGAAGCCTCCTGACACTACAGAACGATGCAGGGGATACCCCAATATTCCTCAAACTCATTTAATTCATTTATTCGTCAATGTTTTAATTTTTGATTGAAGGGACAAAAATTTTTGCTCCGCATAAACTCAATCAAATAATTAAGACATTCATCATAAAATGTATTAGCATTATCCTTTTTTTCTGATTTGTTACAGGAAACAAGTCAACATCCTATTAAGGAAATTCAAAACATAACTAAAGAAGGAAACGGTTATCTCGATGGCTGAAGAAAGAAACAGCCTCATTTATCAACCAAAGAATGAAACGGTTACCGACTACAACAGGGACACCGTAGAAAGAAACTGTAGAGCCCCCTATAAGGGGCACCAAGTACGTAAAGGATTCCAAAGAAAGAAACAAACAACCATACGAATACATAGTGCCAAAAAGGAAGGCCTATTTTATCACCAATTGAGAATAAGAAATCACCAACCACACCGGTCATGTATTCTCTCTATCCCTTCGCTCTTTTAATGTGATCATACTAGTTATACAACTAGCAATTATTACACGAGGGGCAGCTGTGAGCAAAGGATTTTGTACCAGCTCGCACGTTTGATGATGATGGCTTTTTCGGGATTTTATCCTTGAATCACACAATTTTCGAGTATCCTGATGCATCCGAATGGGAATCCTTCTCCTCTCTAAATTCAAAAAGACATTTTCAATAAAATTATTTAATTAATTAAAAAAATATAAAATACACAAAAAATAAATAAAACATTGTGAAAAACCAGATCCGGCGGCCTGCATCGCCAAAGGTGGCGAGGCAAACCTTGTCAAAAGGCTTCGGCGAGGCTGCCTTGCCAATCGCCAAAGCTTGGCGAGGCAGGAGCCTCGCCAAAGAGCTTGGCGAGGCATAGGGGCTTCGCCTGACTTTTCTTTTCCGGCGAGACCCCTCGTCGGAAAAACTTACCTTTTTTGGATTTTTCAGGATTTCTCCTATAAATACTTGGGTCTTTTTTGATAATCGGATGGGGGGGGGGAATTTACAAATAAAAAGATAGGTTTCAGAACTGCTTCTAAGAATTAAGATGAATATTTTTGGACTTCCAACATAATTTTTTTCTTTACCTAAACTAAAGGACTAGGAGGATTTTCAACGGTTGATCGGATATCTTCGAAGTGGATTCATTCCGTAAGGGTAAGCCTCTGAGTTCCTAGAACTGCAATTTCCATGCTTTTGGTGTTTATCTCCTTCTAATTACACTTCTGAACCTAGGGTTTTTTTATCATTGTTAATATTTTTATTTTATACAAGTGTTGTAATTCTTCTTCATTTTTTTTATTAAAAGGAGATGTATGTTAGAACACCCCCACGAAGGGAATAAAACATATTCCCGGATAACAGCCATCATCAATTTACCATGCGAGCAATTTCATTAATTAAAATGAGCAACCAACGTGTTGATTAAGTGAATTGTTTTATTTAAATAACAATCACATTACTACGATTGATTTTCATTTTTTTAGGCCATATGGGCCTCGCCAAATTCAAAATCGAACATATGTGATATATCATATACTAACCTTTGTGGATGTAGGTAGATTAGGATTAGATGTATGTTCAGGATTTTAATTTTCCTTTGGGTATCGCAATTTCAATTTATTGGGAAATGTAATTAATAGGTTAACGGGTGGTTGCATCCCCCGATTTTTGGAAGCCTTGTAATTTTTATTTTTCGCATTTATTTTTTGCATTTATTTACTACTTTGTGGATGATTTATTATTCCTCCTTGTGAATGGTTTATTATTTTGCAATTCGTGAATCATGAATATAACGTCTAAAAATGACCTAAGTGCGAATATGAATAATTAAGAGAATACGGTTTTCTGTAGATGTAATATATGTGATCCAATAAGAAATAAGCAACTTATCCCAGACCTGAATCTCTGTGTCTTAGTGGGCCGTCCCCCGGACATTAAGCCTCATAGGACTCTAATTCCTAGAAAGAGCTAATCCAAGTGGCGACTCCACACTAAGAGATGGCGGATTCGGGTTTGAATCGGTCTAAAATGTTTTCACACTTTCTCTTTCAACCTTTTTACTAGGTCTCTGACCCGGTGCACCCTTTTTTTTAAACACCTTGGAGGACCGCGCCTATGAAATCACGTGCTCTCAGCCCACCACTCCGTGTCACTCGCTCATAAGCGCACAAGATGCAACATGTAATTTTATGGTAGGTTGCTTTGTTGACATTGTAGAGGTGCACGGGGACATTGGGAAAATGATGCATGTTAGAAGATGCCTTTTTACTTTGGATGTTTATGAGGAATCTCCAACATTGCGTACTAATACATTTTGGTTGTGACGACCACATGAATATCCATTTTGATTTCAGAGCTTTTTACCTGAAAACCATCAAAGGGAATATTCTATCTTCACAGAATCTGGTTAAGCGAACAAGTATCATAGTATTCTAAGTGTCTCAGAAATATTCAGTATTTAACTAAGTAAAAGGTACTCAACACATGTTGAGTTATATCGCATAAACTATAGAGTACAACTTTTCCTTCTCTAGGCCATAACTTAATTAAGATTTAGTAAAACTTAGTTGTTTCCTCAAAACACACTCAAGTAAGACTTACCTAATTAAGAGTCTATTTAGTACCTAATTAATTTCACTATCATAATCAGTTTGTTATTTTCAAAACTGTAAGTACTATTAAATACTATAAACTTCGGTTCAATATTCTCCCCCATATTGGAATAGATTACAAACTAGGTAGTAGAATAAATTAACTAAATAAATAGTTTATAGATATAGGAATACCTGATAAGTGATGTAAGACTTCCCCATGCTGAGCCATACTAAGAGGATTTCCTTCAGTCAACATTAGCTCCACCATACTTAGAGAACTTTTCTTTATCTTAGGACTTTGTCTTACTCAACTTCTCCATTCAAGTAGGTTTGGGTTTAATTCCCGCAACAATATTATATGCAAGAATAGCACAAATATACTACTAAGTTAAGAAGCTCTTAACTTTTGATAGAAACTTGTAACTTTTCATTGAATAAACTTAGTCAGTAGAAGGGTAGTGTTATATACTAAGTTTTTACACTAAACCCTATTACAAGAAATTTCTATAATAGACTATCTACGCAACTTGGGGACATGCCCTCTAAGATCTTATTGAGAAGATGAGCCTCCGCTTCTTGATGTATTCCTTGGATGATGTTGCTCTAGTGGATGTTGAGGTCTAGGTTGGATACTTAACCTTTAATGTTGAGCAGCTTTGCGAGCATCTTTAGCTACTTTCCCCCCTTTATTATCTACTCCATCACAATTTGATTGAGATAGACATCAAAGGCATTGATTGCAGCTTGAAAATCCTCCTACTTTCCTATGATAGCTGGTGATCTCTCAATCTTAAGCTTCTCTTCCCTTGTGCTGAAAGAACCTCTTATTCATTAAGCTCTTACAGTAGCAAATGATGGTAGATAGCAATTTGATCAAATTCTTGGCAGGAAAATTATTGAAAGCATTGTAGAAGACCTTTGAAATCAATAGTTGATAGTGCAATCTTTAACTTAGCCTCCATCTCAATAATCCTTTGAAGCATTAGATTAATAGTTTTAGTTGTGTGATCTATGTTGTTTGTATCATATTCACCGGTTTCCACCAAATGTTGAACTTTTGCTTGAAGCTCATTTGTTCTATCCACTAGGGTGTTGAGCTTCTTATGCATAGTGAGGCCATCACTTAAGTCGACTGACTCAAAAGGCTCTGGAAAAAGTTTACCCATGGCTTCATCAATGCTTTTGAGATTTCTTGATAACATCCTCAATATTCATCTTCATGAGAGCACAAAGTAAGTCGAGTTTATCACTCAATGCATCCATGTTGAGCACTGGTCTATCCATCATTTTAACAACATTATCCACCTTCTTTACAACATTTTCCACCTTTTTTTATCATAAGCCAGCATAAGCTTGGACCTCTTCTCCATCATTGTACACATGTTGTGAGGCAAGTCCTTATTGACGTCCAACTACTTGGATAGTTCGCTAAGCTGTTTTTTAGTGCTTGTCTCTATGGGTTGCCAATGTGGCATTGAGACTACTTAGCTATTCTGAAGTAGTGTCAATGATTACCTGCCATTGAATTTTCAATGACATTTGTGGTTAGAATAGATGACATAGCTACATTGAGCTAAGTTGCATAGTCCATTAATTCGGTCAGGATTATAATGATCTTATTCACAAGTCTCTTTACGCTTTCCTTTTCCATGTGATTCTTGATTGAAAAAGACTCCCTCGGATCTTATCAAACTCTTTAGAGTATATAGAATCTGAAGGGATGCTAGAGTGTTGATAAAACTCAGGAATCTTAACCTTCTTATGCTTAAACAAGTTCGCCAATTCTTGGGTTAGTAACACTTGGCTTATTGCCCCATCTAACTTAGCATTAGTTTGGAGAGCTAGAAATTTCTTCCTTACTAGCTCTCGAATTTGAGCCAAGATGGATGAATAAGCCAAATCCTCTTGGACTAATTTGCTGTTAAATGGAGTTTCTTCCTCGGCTATAAAATTTTCCTAAGCAACATCATCATTTGCTACTCCCTTCTGAGCATAGTTCTCAGTTTGAAGGACTTCCCTAATCATGTGGATTAGAGGGGTTGAGGCTAGTTGTGAAGAAAGGTTAAGTGCAAACGAAGTGTTTGGGGGAATTTCGGATGTTTGTTCAAGTGAAAGTGAAGAAGTAGAGGTTGGTTTTGATTTGACATAAGAGGGAATGATAGTGGTTTGAATTTGTGGAGGTGGTGAAGAGGGGTTGGTCTTTTCTTGGGAAAGATTTGGAGAAGAAATATGGATTGGGGAACTTGCAAAAGAATGTATAGTAGAGGTATTTACAAGAGGAAATGAAGGATCTACAATAGAAATATGAGAAGGATTTAAAATGATTGAGAAGGATTTTTAAATACTTGTTGGTTGGCAGATTGATCCAAGGATGGATCAGCCTTAGGTAACTCAGCTTGAGATAAAGGTAACTTAGTTTGCATAGTGTGAAGGGGGGATTGGATGTTCTCCTCAAGAGGAGAAAATTCTTCCTGGTTGATGACTTCAATGTCATCATCATCCCCATCGCTTACTACTTATAATGCCCTTTTTGGCTTGATTGTGGTAGTCCTCTTTTTCTAGAATCCTTTCAACTTAGATTTAGCCTTGAGAACTTCCTCAGTAGCACTAATCTTTTCCATATCTTCTTTGGCCTTCAATGATTCTTGTTGAGAAGCCCCTTCTCTTACTTTTACAAATTTTCTCTTCCTATCCCTTAGCTCTTATCCCAACTCTGCTATGGACATATTTTTTATTTTCTCCACAAGTTTTGGAGGAGGAGGAAGAGATGATTTAGGTGCAGCAACTTCTTTCTCTTCTTGCTTAGATTTGGCCTCAACTTCCATCTGAGTCCTTATCTTCAAATTTAGCTTCTTCTTTGGTTGTGCTTAAGCAGGCACAATTCTTTCCCTTACTTTTGCTGGCCTAGCTCTCTTTCTTTGAGCATCCCCCTTAACTCTTGGACTAGCTAGAGTAGATATTGTTGATGTTGTTTGAACATGCTAAGCTGAAAAAGGAACCTCATCAATTGTTTCTTCGCTTGAAGCCCCTAAGTCAGCTACAAAGGAGTCTTCATCCTCCTTGGGAGCATCAACAGGAAAGATGTAAGGATCTACCTTTGCCTTTTTCAATTTATCATTTTGGGCCATTTTGTACCTAGTGTGGAGTTGAGAGAACTTGAGCTTCTTAAAGTGTTGGAAGTCCAAAGTCCTCTTCAATGGCAAGATAATGTCTCCACTTTCACCTACAAAATTAGACACATCCATCATCACAACTTTTGTGAATGTTGTGATAAGATACCCATAATGGAACAGAGTAGTTACCTTAGTGAGATGATGTAAAATCATCATAGGCTAGTTGAACTACTTCCCTTCCACCATGTGATATACTATACATCGCTTGAATTTAGTGTAGTTGATGAGAGATCCAATCTTGGACATAATGATATTGATAAATAACTCGTGGCAAGCTCTTGCCTTCCAAGACATTCTAGAGGTGCTGATTTTACCTGAGCCATAATCAGCTAGAAGTTCTCAATCTTCCAAAATGGCCACGACTTCTTCATCTCCATTTCTTCTCAACACAGTGCCTTTCAAAGGCATGCATAAGATGTTGGTGATTAACTTTGCTAAGAATATGTAGGAGGTTTTCTCGATCTAGAATATCAATATGTTAGGAAATCCCTCAATCGTGTAGAGGTTGAAGTAGAAGTTCCTCATCAACTTCCTGACTGGTTATACCGGTACTGGGACTAGGCTGGTAACGGCCCTATAAGATCCTCTATATGTTGATTCTAGCAATTAAAATAACCTTTTTTTCCATTTTAACTCCATTTTGACATGTCATTATTCTTTAGGACCACTTTTATCCCGTATATAAACTCTAAATTTTTGGATTTGAGGGAGATCAAAATCATTTTTCAAAAATTAGAGTGTTTGGTGAGAGAAATTGAGTTTTCTTGAGATTTTGTGAAAAAATCTTGAAAAGATTCTCATCACCTCTCTTTTTTGGACTTTTCCTTGAATCTCTCCTCTTTTGGGTTTACAAAAGGTTTAAACACATTTATCTAGTCTTGGATTTCCTTTCCTCTAACAAAAGATCAACTGTTTACCTTCCTTTATTCTTCAAAATCAACAACAAGGATAAAAGGATCTTCTCCAAGTCATTTTGGCTTCCAAACTAGTGGATTCACGTAGAAGGGGTAAGATTTTGAGCTTTTGGAGACTCTTAGCATGTTTTTTTGTGTTTATTTCATGTTTTTAATACCTTTTGGGTTTAAATTAGATATTAAATCGGCACCCCTCATTGTGAGGCCAGTACTAGTCTAACCAGTGAGGGGGTACCATCCTCTTGGTTCGCCCGGTATCGAGCTTAAAGGGGGGGGGGGTACTAGCCTACTTCACTCAGACTCAGTTCTTTTCACTTGAAATTTAAGCAAGGATAGTAACCAATTGGTTGGATTGGGCTCGACAAAGGCCAGTATTGGCCTCACCTATGAGGTCAGTCTTACTGATCAGGGGGGACCGGCCTAAATGTTTGGATACAATGCATTTTTACCTTGCTTATCGCTTTTTTATGCCACATTAGGGTACCCCCATGATGGGAAACACATTTTCTCCAACATCATACCCAACATAATATCATTTGTCATCTTCATTAAAATTTACAATATAATTGAATCTAAAATTGGTACTTTAACAAGAAATGCGCGTTGGAAACTCAAATTTCCTTTTTTAAATCTTTCAAATAGCCGAGCTTTTTAACAATCACCCAAATCTAACTTATGCATATTAATATAATCTTGTTTTGTTTACTAACTTTGCCATGATATTGTGAAATATTCTCGTGCTAATGCTTTATAGATTCAAGTAGATTTAAGTTACATGTATGTGAGGTTTTATTTTCCTTCGAGTTTCACAATTGTAAATTCAAATGTATTTGTAGATCAAAAGTATTTAGGACCTTTTGTATCCCCTTCCCATATGCATTTAATCCCTCTTACAATAGGTGATTTTCAATTTCCTACTTGTTTATTTATCATACTTTATTTAGTTATTGGTTTTCGCGTGTGGATGCTTTAAATTGCTAACATAAATCGAAAATGATTAGATTGACATCGAAATATTATAAAGATGGTTGTGTGTATGTAATATTAACTCTACTGGTCCTAAACGGCTTAATATAAACAGTAGAAGGGGGTTGAATGCTTTACTTGGTTCTTTTTAATGTTTATAAATATTCTTTTCCAAGTTCAGTTTTTAGATACATGCTGAGTGAAAGCATGTAGAGTTGGGTCTAAAAATTATAAACTACTCAACTTTGCTGGCATAGTTTATCTTCAATCACTGTTGAATACTTTACTCAGCTCAGATTGGGTTTCCAAGCAAAATTTGTAAAATAGAGAGAATGATGAATGAGATAGATGCGATAAAGATAAGCAAATAAGGTTAAAACATTAAAACCTGAGATTTTTCAAGGACCCCTTGTCCACCTCCAATCCCTAGATTCTTTTTCGAGCTTTAATCCACTAGTGTTTTCCTTCCTTTCTTAGGCGGAGAAGCCTTTATAGCGGGTAGACTCTTATTGCAGATAGTAACTTCCTTTCTAACTACCTCTCAAACACAGTTTAGGTACACTTCCTAAACTATCACTCAGATTTTTTAAAGAAATAGAGAACATTGGTTTTCATCTTATAAAATTCATTTAATCCTTTACAATGTTAAATCTAAAGTGCTATCTCTCTTTGCAAACAAATTGACAATTTGTGTTTGCTTGATTGCTTATTTGGAAGTTCTGAAGTTGGGAATGATTGAACAGGTTTTCAGCTCTAAAAGAAATTAGAGGTGATTCACCAAGTTTGAACATATGCTATAGTATTCTATTTATAGTTAAAGGTCTTGGAAGTAGCTGTTGCAAACTTCTCATCCAAATGGCTTCTTCAATTTCTCTTCTCTTCAAATCTTTCAAATTTTCCCGTTTGAAGCAAATTCTAGGATGTTTAGAGATAGAGATTTCGAATGTTGAAATGTGAGATTAATTAGTTAATCCAATGCATCAAAAACTCATTTATCTTGAAGCAATCTATTTTGATAGAGAGGAGAGTGAGATGCAACATGGAATTCTGTGAATGGTTGACTTGTTGTTGTTGCAAAGAGGCGCGGGGACACTGAGAAAATAGTGCATGTCAGAGGATTCCTTTTGTCTTGGACTTTAGTGAGGATTCTCCAACATTCTATACTGACACCTTTTCGTTGTGAAGACCACTTGAATATCCACTTTAATTTCAACGCCTTTTCTCCTAAATAGCATTAAAGGAATATTTCATTTCTCACAGAAATCGTTAAATGTATTTGTGTCATTAAATTCTCCAAGTGTCGAAATAACTCAGCTTTTATGAATAAAAGCTAACTCAGCTTAGCTGAGTCTATATCTTGCCATAACTTAATTAATCCCTCAGTAAACTGAGTTGTTTTACCTTAAACACCCTCAAGGAAACTTGATTAATTAAGAGTCTACTTAGTACTCAATTAATTTCACTATCCTAATCAGTTTGTTATTTCCAAAACATTTTAAGTACTATGACGTACTATTAACTTGGTTTCAACAATGTCCATTTTGGAACAAATAACAAACTTGGTAGTAGAAGAAATTAATTGAATAAATAGTTTAAAGATATAAGAATACCTGATAGATGATGTAAGACTCCCCGATGTTGAGTAAGTTCCTTAGTTAGTGTGGACTCCCCCATACTGAGTGGATTCTCTTCAGTCAACTCAACTCCCCCATTATTAGAGGAATTTTCTTTGATTTGGGACTTTGTCATTTAGCTTTTCTTTAAGGTTGGTCTTTGTATATACTCCTACATCAATTTATCAGCAAAAATAACATACATACATAGCAAAATAAGAAGTTAGCCTATACTAAAAAACTACGCCTTATTTACATGAATGAGAAGAGGTTGGCCGTCCAGAGCTTTTTGGTTGATTAGAAGATGGAGTTCATTGATTTTGTTATTCTTGTTGTTGCTGATGCTGAGGATGCTATGGCAAAGAGGACTTGTTCAAATTTGCAATTCTAAGTGCATCTTCAACTACCTTCTCCCCCTTTATTATCTGATCTTTTACAATTTGCTCAATGTGAGCGGACGACATGGAGCTGTTGGCAAAAAGTGCATAGAGATGAGAGGCACGGTCCACCGGGGTGTTTGAAAAAAGAAGCGCTAGGTCATGGAACCCGGGAAAGTTTGAAAGAGAGAGTGAAAACATTTTTAAATTGGTTTAAACCAGAATTCGCCGTCTCTTAGTGTGGAGTCGCCACATAGATTAAATCTTTCCAGGAATTAGAGTCCTGTGAGGCTTAACGTCCGGGAGACGGCCCACTAAGACACAAAGATTCGGGTATGGCATACGTTACTTATTTCTTATGTGATCACACTATATTACATATATAGAAAACTGTACTTTCTTAATTGTGCATATTCACACTTAGGTCATTTTTCGAGTTTGTAATGATTTAACGCACATGCGAAAAGCAGTAAACCATCCATAAAGCATTAAATAAATGCAGAAAGTAAATGCAAAAAAGTAAAGATTATAAAAATTACAAAAATCAGGGGATGCAACCACCCACTAACCTATTAATTACTTTTTCCGTAACAATATATGCAATACTAGAAGGAAAATAAATCCTGGGCATCCATCAAACCTGCATCCACAAAGGTTAGCATGAAATATGACACATATGTTCGATTTGATTTTAGCGAGGCCCGTGTAGCCTAATTAAAACATCGGCGGTTTAAAGTTGTTATTTTAAATAAAAATAATTCATTTTTATTTACACGTATGTTGATCAATTTTATTAGTGAAATTGATCACGTGGCATAAGGTGAGGGCTGTTATCCGGGAATAATTTTAATTCCCTTCGTTGGGGTATTCTAACATAAAAATTAAAAAGAAATAAAAGATGAAGAAGAGAATTACAACATTTATAATAATAAGGAATAAAAATAATTCCTAGGTCCACATATAAAAATAAGAAAGAGACGAAGCAGATGGAAGCACGGAATCTGCAATTCTAGGAACTCAGAGTCTTACCCTTTCGGTATGAATCCACTCCGGCGTATCCTTTTGATCCCCGGGGAGCGTTCCTCGTTCGTTTTTATTTAGTTGTGTTTGGTTGAAAAAATAAGTGTTTATTTATCAAAAAGATAATTAGACTCGGGTTCTAAATTTGTTTTAAACCTGAGAATATCTAAGGATTTAAGAAGAAAAGTAGATGAAGAGAATATTTGAAAATAATTAAAAGTTCGAACCCAAATGTGTTTTGGATCCAAGAAAATACTAGAAGAAATTAAAGAAAATATTTTTTGTGGTGTTTTGTCCATTTTTCTCTTAATGTCCGACTATTTATAAGAAAATCCCTGTCAATCCAAAAATGTCCGACTATTTATAAGAAAATCCCAAAAATCCAAAAAAGATAGGTTTTACAAGCGAGGAGGCTCACCAGAGCAAGTTTGGCGAGGCTCCTCGCCAAGGCTTGGCAAGGCTTGCCTAGCCAAGCTCTTTGGCATGGCATATGCCTCACCAAGGGCTTTGGCTAGCCTTACCTCGCCGAAGCCTTTTGGTGAGGTTTGCCTCGCCCACCTTTGGCTATGTAGGCCCCCCGGATCCAATTTTCCTTGGTGTTTTCAAATTTTTATATTTTTTGAAATTAATTTTTGCATTTAAAGTGAAAAATAAATAAAACCTTTTTTAAATTCGAAGACGACAAAGGCTCCCATTTGAAGATCATCGGATGGTTGAAAATTGTGTGATTCGAGGATAAATATCCCGAAAAGCCATCATCATTGAACGCGCGAGCCGGTACAAAATCCCATGCTCACAGCTACCCCTCGTGTGATCATCATTGGTTTTATAACCAGTATGATCACACGAAATGAGCACATGGATAGAGAGAATACCTGATCGATGTGGTTGGTGAATTCTTATTCCCAATTGCTGATAACATAGGCCTTCCTTTCTAGCGCTGTGTCTTCATAGGGCTGTCCGTTTCTTTCTTCGAAATCCCTTAGGTACTTGGTGCCTCTTGTGGGTGGGTCGACAGTTTCTTTCTACGGTGTCCCTTTAATGGTTGGAAACCGTTTCATTCTTCGGTTGTGGTCATTGGTCCCCCATGTGATGATTGTAGATGTGCCTGAATCTGTTTCAAAGGCGACTTTGACTTTTTTCCTATGACAAGTCAGAGAAAAGTATAATGTTAATACATTTTATGATGAATATTTTAAGTATTTGATTGAGTTTATGCGAAGCAAAACTTTTTGCCCCTTTAATTAAAAATTAAAACATGATGAATAAATGATTTAAATGGAAATTCAGGGATGTCCCGAAGACTGCTCCATTGTTTTAGGAGGCTTTTGTGATGTTGCAATGTTGAATTTTAGGCTTAAGTGGGCCGTCATCTTGTTTGGAGGTGGAGTTTCTTGTTTATCAGGATAGTGTTACCCTAGTTTGGCATCATCTTTACCTGTAAATAATGTGATGCGTGTCTAATGTATGCATGATTTTATGCATGAATAGTATTTATCATATGATGTATGTTCATCTGTTGTAGGTGTCATGGGCTCCGTTCATTGAAGAGCCTTCTCTTGTGCTGGTGCATGGTTTCCCCTAGGGTTTGTCTTGTTAGGGATTCTATGGATGACTCCCTCAAAGCGACGACCATGGGTTCGTTGAATCAGATTCAAGTTCATAGCTTTGATCTGATTTTAGGAAAGTCTGGATGAATCGTTGATTCCACATTGTGTCGGTGATAATCACTTGGAAGCCGTTTACCTGAAGAGTTATTACGTATTGTTCCGAGGAGGAGATGATGAATTTGATATTGGTTCTAATTTCTGGATAGATCGCTCTTATGGGTTTTCAATCTATCGAACCTTGTCTTAATTTTTGCTTGGACAGCCCTTTTAGGTTTTCAATCCAACAGACTCATTTTTCTTTATTTTATTCTTTATTTTTCATTTTTTGGATGTTTACTTGTGATATTCTACCATTGGCATGCAAGCAATCAAAATAAGCATATGCATAAAGCTTCAGCGAAAATGATAATTCATTGATGAACTTAACAAGGGTATAAATGTTTCAAATGATTTAACTCCTGCCTTTAATTAGCCCTTTTAGGTTTTCTAACCAATGTGGTTCTCTTGGTGTATGTGATTATGGGTCTTGATCATCAACGTTCCCTTTTGAGTTCAATTTCCCCACAAATTGCAACGAGCTATGTGAAGGATTTGTTGATGTGTTCAACGATCTAACTCCTTTTATCTTTAGTATTATACCGATTGTTTGACCCGGGGAGCTTTAATTTACTTTGGTCATTTTGACTTTTGCTTGATTTCCCCACGAATGGTGGTGATCTGTGTGATGGAGTTATTGACGTGTTCAACTATCTGACTCCTTTGTGACATTGTGCTGGTTGTTTAGTCTCATGAATGGTGGTGATGGAGTTGTTGATTCGTTCAACAATCTGATTCCTTCTTTATGGCATTGTGCCGGTTGTTTGGTCTTATGAATGGTTGTGATAGAGTTGTTGACACGTTCAACTATCTGACTCCTTCTTTGTGACATTGCGTCAGTTGTTTGGTCTTATGAATGGTTGTGATGGAGTTATTGACGTGTTCAACGATCTAACTTAGTCTTTGTGACATTGCTTCAGTTGTTTGGTCCCAACTTGCTTGCTTGGTTGACATTTTGGCCTTATTCTAGCTCCGATCCTTTTGATCTTTGCATAACTGATTTAATAGTCAAGGGACATTTGGTGCTTGGAGATCTTTCCATTAATCTTTCATCTTTTTAAGATGAAGCAATTGCTATTACGCATTATCTAAGTACATGTGTTTGTCCCTCACTTTCTCTCAAGAGTCAAATAATTTGAATTTATTTTGGGTTATCCATTTATATCAAAATTAATTTCATGAAATGATGTGTCACGTGTGCTAAAAACATTATGTATATGTTTATGATAATGCGTGATGTCATTGATAGAATATCAAGTAAGTAAACAAAGTTTAACTTATTTAGAAATAATTCAAAAGCCTTGTAAGCAAAGTAGCTAAAAGCTAAATTATTACATAATCAAGCATGGGTTATTCTAGCGCTCAGATTCAAAGTGCTCCATGGATTCAAAGTGCTTCATCTTGTCCGCCTTCTCAAACACTTCTTAATAGCTGGATAAGATGTCTAACCCAAACTTGTTCTTGTATAATGGTAGTGCACCGTCCAGAAGCTTGGTTATCATTTCCGGTAGACTTAAGCGAGCCCGAAGCAAGACCTGTCGGGCCATCCAACGTGCAAAGTAGGATTTGAAGCTCTCACCTGGTCCTGCCTTATAGCCTCCAGATGTTGCATCGTGGTTTCCATTTGAGAGTTAAAACCACAATGCACCATCATAGCCTGAGCAAGGCTATTCCAATTTGTGGCTATGTCCAGCGGAAGGTGGCTATACCATTCATTGACTGGATGGTGATAAGTGTATAATTGCATTTATTATCATAATAATTTTATACACTAAACATTATAGTTTAAGTCATTTTTATACTTCATATAAAAGATTTCACATGGTATGTAGTTGTTTTTTATGCAAATGCAGATACTAGGTAAATCTTGGGAGTAAAATGATCTAAAGTGGAATTCTATGAAAAAAGAGTGAAAAATGTGAAAAAAGATGCGTGGAACTTAAAGATTTGGCTTAGGATCGAAGCTGTCAAGGATCGTTGAAGTTGCAAGGAGAATTCTGAAGAAAAATGTAATTCACGATCGCGACAATCATTCATGGTTGTGACTTGTTCTACTTCAGAAACAGAAGTCTGCCAATCAAAGATTCACGATCGTGACTTACATATCGTGGTCATGACTTGGACGGTTTTCTAGTTTTATCTTCTTAACTACCAACCGCCAGATAAGCATGATCAACCGCCATCAACTACCAATGAATAGACACTTATCAGAAGTCAACCAATCATGAAAACGTGCCTATCCATTATGGATTAAATCAAGGCTTCTCAACCAATCACAATGAAGAGATGCAATCTTCCACCAATGGATACAACTCTTCTTATGGATAGACGCAAACTTTCAAACTCTATAAATAGGGTTCCAATCCTCACAAATTTCATGCATCAAGGGGTGTCCATTAGTGCATAGAGGATTAAAATAAGAAAAAGTGAGAGATATATGTGTTTAGATAGAGAGTTCGCTACATTCATAAGTGTTAGCGAGAAAATGTTTAAGTGATTCGAATCCTTGTTTCGATCACTAGATTTCTCTATATTCTTGAGTGATTGTTGTATAAGTGTACTTGTAAATCACTTATCAATAAAAGTTTTCGTTCTTCAATATTCGTTTGTTCGATATTCGCAAAGAATAGCATCCTAGCGGAGGTTCTGTACGGGCCTAGACCGAATTCAAAGAAGACGCGGGAATTGAGGGATTTGACGACTCCCATTAAAGAGTGGATACGATTTGATCAACTTTAGCTTTCACTTACATACCTTACAACTTTGTTTTGCTTTCTACTTATACTTTCTATTTCGAAGTTTATGATATGTCTATGTGTTATAATGCACATTTCGTGTTAAGTCTTTTATGTTAATCAAGTTATATGCATTGGAGTTAATTTTAAGAGTAGATTGGGATTAACAATATCGTGTATAATCACTAGATCTGTGATTTAACGCTGTTTAGTTAGCGAACATTTTTGGAATGGTAACTTGCTAAATGTGGCTATGTGAGAGCGACCCGTACTAAGCATAGTATTGATGTTGTCCAGGTTTATATAATTGTCTTAATTCATTTGCGCTAGGTTTAGAAAAATCATTTCATGTGTTGCTCTGTGGCAAATAATTGAACATCTGGGTATTTAGAACCGAGTTTGTTAGATTAGTCTAGTGAATCATAACATCTTTGTTGAACTTGCATTCTTTCTCTGTTATCCTTATTTCGTAGGGAAAATCTATATATTTAGGTTCTCTAATCTTTCATACCTATATTTACTCATTTTTCATTTTAATCCTTCTTTCCTAACCTTTACTTTAATATATTTTATTTTCTTTATTTTATCTTCCTTTTTGATCTTTAGAACTTGTACTTCCCTGTGGGATCGATATCTTTTAAAACTACATCTTAACTGTATACTTGCAGTTATCATCATTTTTCTATTTGATAAGAGGTATTGACAACACCTATATTTTTCATGAACAAGTTTTTGGCGCCATTGATATATAGCTGAATCTTGTGAACAAACTATTAAACTTATCAGTAGAAAAGTGGTGAACAAGTTTTTGGCGCCGTTGCCGGGGAAGGCAATAGCGTTCTAAAGATCAAATTTCCAGGGAAGTCAATTGTGTCCTAGAGATTTAATTTCAAAAAAATGAGCAATTTTATTATATATATTAAATAGATTAATTTTCATTGTTATTATTTATTATTATTTTTATTATTATCTTATTAACATATTCTTCTTGCTTATTCATTGAGTTTTCTTTATAACGTGTGCATGCCAAGTACATGTAGTTCGGGAGAAAGTTTAGCATCTTTCGATTCAGAGATAGAACGATTTGGCAGGGCAAGGA
>CATIWQ010202947.1:0-11559 GCA_949673415.1 Euphorbia schlechtendalii | reverse complement strand
TCTTTAATGGGAGTCATCAATTCTCACAATTCCTGCGTCTGCTTTGAATTTGGTCTCGACTCGTACAGAACCTTTGCTAGGATGCTATTCTTTATGAATATCGAATAAGCGAATATTGAAGAATGAAAACTTTTGTTGATAAGTGATTTGCAATTACACTTATACAACAAACGCTTGAATATATAGAGAAATCTGGTGATAAAAAAAGGTTTGAATCACTTATACATTTTCTCGCTAACACATATGAACTTAGCGAAATCTAGATATTTTTACTCTCTATCTATGCATACACTATGCACTATAACACACACATAATCACTCACAGTCCATGCCATGAAATTGGTGAGTTTGGAACCCTATTTATAGAGTACGAAGGGTTGCGTCTATCCAAACGAAGAGTCGTGTCCATTGGCGAAGAATTACACTGCTTCATTGTGATTGGTTGAATTGATTTGATCTTATCCATAATAGAAAGGCACATTTTCATGATTGGTTGACTTCTAAAAGGTGTCTTTTCATTTGGTATTTGATGGCGGTTGATGGCAGTTGTTCCTTCTTATCTGGCTGTTGAAAGAAGAGAAGGGTTGACTAAAAAACCATCAAGGTCGCGACCGTGAATGATTTTCGTGACCCTGAATACTTGGTTGGAAACTTTCTGATGTGAAAGTTAACAAGTAGCAAACGTGATATGTATGTCATGATCGTGACATGCTGTTTTTCACATGATTCCTCTTTGCGATTTCTACCGATCTTTGACATCTTCGATCCTTTGCCAAATCCTTAAGTTCCACGCATCTTTTTTGCACCTTTTTCACTCTTTTTATATAGATTTCCAACTTTAATCATTTTACTTCCAAGATTTACCTAGTACCTGCATTTGTATAAAAAATAACTACATACCAACGTGAAATCTTTTATGTAAAGGATAAAAATGACTTAAACTATAGTGTTTAATGTGTAAAATTATCATGATAATAAGTGTAATCATACAATTATCACCCACAAGGTAAGCCCGTATGTGCTTTCCTTGTCCCGCAAGCCTGGCTTGTGTGTTGTGCTGGTGGGCCTGCACTACAAGCCCATGCAAGCTTTGCCTAACGCTTGCGGTCCTGCAGCCCACCAGCATGCGCTAGCGCATGTCGATGGCCCTCGAGTACCTTTTTGGTGCTTGCGAGGCTGCCATGCAGGCCCCGACCCGTGAATAACCAGTGTTCGCGGGGCCCACTCACAGTGGGAAAAATTCCCTTGCTCCACACAAAATATATTTTTCCCTTTAATTATTATTTGATCCGACCAATTAATAATCCATCCAAAATGAGTTTGACTCTCCCCTTTATTCTCAATATAGACCCAATTTATAAGTTCTTTATTTAGTTTGTCCATGGAATTTTATCGCACCTCAACGTTCAAATTTCTATCTCTAAACATCCTGGAATCTGTATCCAACGGGAAGATTCGAAAGATCTGAAGAGAAGAGAAATTGAAGAACTGCAAGGACAAAAAGTTTGCAATGGCTGCTTTGCAAAGCTTCAAGTATAAATAGAAGACTGAAGCATATGTTCAAACTTGATGAATCACCTCGAATTTCTTTAAGAGCTGAAACTCTGTTCAAATACTCCTAACTTCAAGAAATTACAATTTAAGCAATCAGCAAACATCCATTTAAAATCTGTTTGTAATAGAGAGAATCACTCTTAGATTTAATATTGTAAGGATTACAACAATTTATAAGCTGAATTCAGTTTGCAAACTTTTATTCAAATCTGAGTGTGAATTTGGGAAGGGTACCCAAACTAAGTTTAGTGGTAATTTGAAAGAAAGATACTTTCTGTAAAACATGTTTACCCATTGTAAAGGTTGCTCCGCCTAAGTAAGGAATGAACACTAGTGGATTTAAGCTCGGAGAAGGAATCCGGGGACCGGAGGTAGGCTCAGGGCTGAACCAGGATAAAACCAGGTGTTGAAGTTCTAAACTTTCTCTTTAGCTTTTATCGCGTTCAAACTCATTCATCATTCTTTCTGTGTTTATCATTTTGCTTGAAAAATAAATCCGAGCTGAGTAGAGTACTCAGCAAGCGATTGAAGATAAACTATCCAGCGAAGCTGAGCAGTTTATAAGTTTTTAGATCCGCTCAGCACAGCATCACTCAGCACGCATATAAAAACTTAAGTTGGTTAAATATTCCATAAATTTAAAAAGTAACCAAGAAATGCATTCGCTCCCCTCTGTGGTTGTTTATAAGCTGTCTAAGGACCAATAAGTGGTATCAGAGCAAGTGCTCAACTTATTGGCTAATAGTCTTTGAGTAAAGATCCATAAATGGCTTACAACAACTACAGTTCTGGCTCAGGTCAGGCATTTCTCCTGAAGGAGGGAATGTCTGTAATGTAACACCCCCGGATCGGGAGTGTCACGATAACAGTAACTATCAATAACTTATCAGTTCACCATATTTCACATTAATACTTAAACAAATTCACTTTTGATATTCATATACGAAAACTCCAAAACCTTAATACATGTAAATACCTATCAGTAGTTATAACTCTAGATATTATCAAAATACAAATTCCTACTCCTCACACTAACTAGTACATGCCTTTATTTTACAAACCAAAATGTTACATAAAATTTTTAATTCACCTTTAGTCTTTTCCCTTTTGTGCTCTTCAAGCTGATCCACTTATATCACTTCGGTCCCCACTATCAGCAGAGCTTCTAAATCTGTGTGTAGAAAACAACTACACGTAAAGCAATTTGCTTAGTGGTGTACACTAATTCCGATTTCATAGAATTTAAAACATAAAATACAATTTATTTATCATTAAATAAAATCATGAAAACACATTTCGAAATTTCAATATACATATAAAACTCGTCTCCAAATATTTTACTTATAGCCATAAATAATAATTGCCTAAAATAAACTGAGCATCGTTAATGGTGTTAAATACAGGGGTTGGCATTAAGCTCGAAGCCGAAGCTCTTAATAATGGCACAAAGCCCGAAGCCGAAGCTCCTAATAATGGCACAAGGCCTAAAGTCGAAGCTCCTAATAATGGCACAAATCTCAAAGTTGAAAGCTCTTGAAATCAGTAATCACAGTATCGGCACTAAGCCCCGGAGACAAAGCTCCAATTGTTTGTATAGTACTGTACCCCCTTTTATTGGCGCCAATCTACCCGGACCCATTTCTACTCGTTTACTAAGGGCAATAAATATATAAAAATTCTTATAATTTCAGTATGACATAATAAATATAATTCAACATAAATTCATGTATTAAGGATCTCAAATCCTTAAATTTTCAATCACTAAATATCAATAAAACACAATAAAATTAACATTCATGTTTTTCAGAAATTTCCAGATTTCGTGACCTGACTTCCTCTGTTTTTTTTATTAAAACATCTTCAAATCGAAAAAGTTAATTCTTAAAATACCTAGCTATATGTCTCAACTTTTCAATGCCATAAGAATTACAGAAATCCAATCAATATAGATCAAGTTATACTCAAAACACTAAATAGTGTGCAAACTGAAAAACTTCCAAAAACAGATTTCATGATTCAATTTCAAATGGCAATTTCATGCAGAAGAAAGCCAAAACTCACAAAAGTTCCTTCTGAATATATAAAATTCTGTTTCTTCTGATATCAATAGAGTCAATAATCACTAAAATCAGAGTAGTATAACAAGAGAAAACATCAAAATAAAAATAGAGGTACAATCTAGAAATTTTTCAGCAAAACCGAAAATTTGAAATTAGTGTACACAAACCTCTTTTAAGCTCTTCAATGGGTTTCTTCCACCTCTTTTCCTCTTCCACTATTAGTATTAGCTTCCTCTATAATAATCATAATTGTCACAATCAAAATACTACTTGAATAAGCCTTATAATACCTTAAATATGCTTAATCTACCATGAATTCTACTAATTTAACTTCAATTGTATCAAAAATCAATTACCTCAAGTTCGGGTTACTATTCATTCGAAACTTAACACCTGATTTCTTCCTCTTCTAACCTTATTTTACATAAATTGATGATGATAGAAGGCTTAAAGATTGATTTCTAATAAGGATTCGAAGTTGAAACGAAGAAATCAGAGGTTTTTAGGTTATGGAAGTTTTGAAAGAAAATGGGATGAAGAAGAGCAGTGAAGGAAATGGAGAAGATGAAATGAGGATTACGCAAAGAATAGATGTAATATAAATATAAAATTATATGATGTGAAATTACTATTTTACCCTTAGTTCAATTATATTATATACTCATCACATTTTCTTGGTTAAACCGTCTTATAATCTCATGATTTAATTCCATAAAAGAATAACATGCACATATAAGTATAAGCTCCAATGATAGCTTATATATCCTTTCTTGCATGAATTATAATTATAGAAATTTTCAATTTCAAGATACATAGTTATGGTTCAAAGTTTAACTGGCGGTAAAACTTCGCTCCGTTTGACTATTACCGAACTTTAACTTTTTCTTATCATTCCTTTAATATTGTAACAATATACCGATGTCAAAATTTAGAAATTTTGGGGTGTTACATGTAACCAAGCCACCTATTTTTTATTATAATCATTACACGTTCAGGAAAAACCGCATGAAAAACTTCATCCAATCACAAAGCTTGCTGGCTTGGCTCACAATAGAGCTTAGCACCAAAGTTTCCACTATTTTGAGGAATGAGATTCGTGTTCTAGTAGATCTAGAGGACTACGATGACGTTGATATGAGGCTTCTCAAGGAGAATGCCGCAACGATTAACTACTTACATTGTGCGCTAGATCTTACTAAGTTTAACATAGTCTCAGGTTGAGAGACAACATAGGAAATTTAGAAAAAGCTGGAGATTACCTACGAGGGGAAAGATAAGGTCAAGGAGTCAAAGATCAATCTCATATTGAGGGAGTATGAGATGTTCTCAATGGGAACCAATGAGGGTATTCGAAGCATGAATACTAGGTTCATTAACATAGTTAAGGAACTAAAGAGAATAGGGAAGGAGTTTACCGAGGAAAAGCTGGTGAAGAAGATTCTCCACACTCTTACCATAGAGTGGGACTCCAAGAAAAGCTCTATTGAGGAGGTTTATAATCTTAAGGCCTACAACCATGATGAGATGATAGGCACCTTGCTGACTCATGAGATTTCTTTGAGAAAGTATTCTGATGACTCCAAAAGGAGTCGAGGCAAGGAAAGAGAGGGCAAAGCCATTATCCTGAAATCAAATTCATCTGATGAGTCCACCAGCTATGACTCTGATGAGCAAATGGCCCTTTTGACTAGGCGTTTCAAGCACTTCATGAAGAAGGATGGAAAGTTTAACAAGAAGAAGTTTCCCGCTAAAATCAAGTCAACTCAGCACCGGCATGGAGCTGAGGAAGGACCCAAGAAGGAGTATAGTAAAGACATCAAATGCTTTGGCTATGGAGGAAAAGGCTATATCCAATCAAGTTGTCCAAAGACCAAGAAGGATAGATTCAAGAAGAGGTTCGCTAAGAAGAATGAGGCACTTGCTGCCACCTAGAGTGATTTAGTAGAATCCTCATCGTCTAATGAGGAAGTAACTAATTCCACTAACCTCTATCTAATGGCCATCAAAAATCAAAGGGGCGAAGGCTCAGCATCTACCTCAGGTAGAGATCAAACCGCTGCTGACTCTGAAGTTGAGCGCAACAAAGGAAAGGCTCCTCAAGCTGAGGTACATCCTGAAATTCCTTTATCAATTGAAGATTTCACCCAAGCTCTCTTTAATGTTATGAAATTTACTAACAAGTCAATGAAAAACATTAAGGAGTTAGTGAGGAGAAGTGAAGATCAGAAAGACTATATTGCATCTTTAACTCTTGATACCTCTTTCTTCAAGAAAAAGCTGAGTATCATGATTGCCATATTAACAAACTCACTAAACAATTAGATGAGTTGACTACTGAAATCACAACTTTAAAACAAGGAACGGGTTCCTCCTCCAGCCAACAATCAGACTCTGAATAACCAAACTCGTAATTCTAAGAGGAAGAATTCCTCTAAAAAGAAGAAAGCGAGCGAGCCCAAGATAACAATGGTGTACAGTTTTTATGGGAAAGATAGACATCCTATAGTTCTCTGTAGGCATAAAAATGGTTATTACGATGAGTATAATTGGAGTAACCTAAGCACTGCTAACAAGGGAGGACTTAGCTCCGAAGCATGGGTTTGTTCCGTTCCTCTTGTTGATCTTTAAACTTGGTTCTTTCCTTGTGGGATTGATATCTTTTAAAACTACATCGCAACTGTAGACTTAAAGTTTTCATCATTTTTCTATTTGATAAGTGGTATTGACAACACCTATACTTTAAAGCCAAAGTCTTAAGAACAATTTATTAAATTTATCAGTAGAAAAGTGGTGAACATGTTTTTGGTGCCATTGCCGGGGAAGGTAAGTGCATTCTAGATATCTAATTACTGGAGACTACGGTACATTTTTATATTTATTTTGCTTTTTTATTTGTTTGTTATTTTATTTTGAGTCAAAATGTTTGCTAACATACATTGGGATAAGTTTTGTAGTGATTACATGGTTTATAACTTAATTGATACATGTGTGGATGAAATTTGTCATGTTGCATCTCTTGGAGAGTCAACATCTGAATCCCTTGAAAATTTAGAATATTTCTCTAAAACCGAAAAATTAGTTAGAGAAGATGATCCTATACCACCTTCTATAGATAAACCACCCTTAGTAGAATTGAAGCAATTGCCTATTCATTTGAAGTATGCATTTTTAGGAAGCAACAACACTCTACCCATTATCATTTCTAGTAAGTTATCTAGTCTGAAGGAAGAAGCATTATTAGAGACAATAAAGGGTAGAATTAGAAGTATTGGATGGTAAATTTCCGATATTAGAGGGATTGGCCCTAATATAGTAATGCATTCAATTAATTTGGAAAATGATAGTAAACCCAAAATAGAAAGGCAAAGAAGATTAAATCCTCACATGAAGGAAGTTGCTAAAAAGGAAATTATTAAGTTGCTAGATGCAGGAATTATCCGATTTTAGATAGTGAATGGCTTAGTCCTGTTCAATGTGTTTCGAAAAAGGGAGGTATCAGAATGAAAAAGGTAACTTAGTTTCTACTAGGAGAACAACTGGATGGAGAGTTTGCATAGACTACAGAAAATTAAATCCAGTCACTAGGAAAGACCATTTCCCTTTACCATATATAGACCAAATGTTAGAAAGGATATCAAGTCATGCATTTTACTATTTTCTAGATAAATTCTCTAGATATTTTCAAATTCATATTAGGCTAGATGACCAGGACAAAACCACTTTCACATGTCCATTTGGTACATTTACTTACAAAAGAATGCCTTTGGGTTGTGCAATCCTCCAGCTACTTTTCAAAGGCATGTTTCTGCTATTTTTAGTAAGTATGTGGAGGATATTATGGAAGTTTTCATGGATGATTTCTCAGTATACGGAGATTCTTTTGAGAAATGTCTAGAGAATTTGGATAAAGTACTTCTTAGATGTGAATAAACTAATTTGGTATTGAATTGGGAGAAATGTCATTTTATGGTTAATGAAGGTATAGTATTAGATCATAAGATAGATGAGAAAGGAATTCATGTAGATATAGCAAAAACCAAAATCATAGAGAAATTACCTCCTCCCATAAATGTTAAGGGAATAAGATCATTTCTAGGCCATGCTGGATTTTACAGAAGGTTTATTAAATATTTTTCGGTTATAGCTAAATCTTTAACTAATTTATTAGTTAAAGATGTGAAGTTTGAATTCTCTGATGACTGTCTAAAAGCCTTCAAAACTTTAAAACACTTATTAGTTTCGGCACCCATAATTGTTAAACCAAATTGTTCTCTGCCTTTTGAATTGATGTGTGATGCTAGTGATGTAGCTGTAGGTTGTGTATTAGGACAAAGGTATGAAAAGAATTTTCATGCAATTTACTATACAGGTCACACTTTATCTTCTGCACAATGCAATTACACTACCACAGAAAAAGAGATGTTAGCAGTCGTATATGCATGTGACAAGTTTATATCATATTTGGTAGGGTTTAACGTAATGGTTTATACAGATCATGCTGCTTTAAGATATTTGTTTGCTAAAAAAATGCCAAACCTAGATTAACTAGGTGGATCTTTCTTTTACAAGAATTTGACTTAGAAATAAGGGATAAGAAAGGAAGTGAGAATACCATAGCCGATCACTTATCTTGTCTAGAAGATGATAAGGGACCTATACGTGAAACTGGTCAAATTAATGAATTTTTTCCCGATGAAAATCTAATGTTTGTTAAACATACTGTTAATCCATGGTATGTAAACTATGCAAATTATTTGGTTAAGCATACTTTACCCTCTGATTTAGATTCTAATGGTAAGAAAAAATTTCTTAAAGATATTAGATCATTTATGTGGGATGACCCTTATTTGTTTAAGGTATGTGTTGACAATATTATTCTTAGATGTATAGATGATACTAACTTTTCTTCAGTTTTAAGTCATTGGCATAATAGAATATAAGGAGGACATTTAGGACCAGTAAAAACCACTGCTAAAGTCTTAGAAAGTGGATTTTATTAGCCAACATTGCTCAAGGATGCTAGAGATTTTGTTCAGAATTGTGATAATTGTCAGAGAATATGAAACATAAGTAAAAGAGATTAGATGCCATTGAAAAACATCTTAGAAGTAGAGCTTTTTAATGTTTAGGGTATAGATTTCATGGGACCATTTCCTACATCTAATGGTAATAATTAGATTCTTGTTACAGTTGATTATGTTTCAAAATGGGTTGAGACTAACGCATATAGTAAGAATGATGCTAGAGTAGTTGTTAAGTTTCTTAAGCAATTATTCAGTAGATTCGGAGTTCTTTGGACCATTATTAGTGATGGAGGCTCACATTTCATTAATAAGACTTTTGAAAGCTTAATGTAAAAATATGGAGTACATCATAGGATTGTTACCCCATATCACCCTCAGACTAGTGTTCAGTTAGAAATCTCTAATCGAGAAATTAAGTGGATTCCCAAAAAGACTATCTCGAATTCTAGGACAGATTGGTCTACTAAGTTAAATGATGCATTATGGGCTTACATGAAAGCTTTTAAGACACCTATTGGTATGACTCCCTATAAATTGGTTTACAGAAAGGCTTGTCATTTACCAGTAGATTTAGAGCATCAGGCTTTTATGGGCTTTGAAGAATTTGAATATGGATTTACACAAAGCTAGTGACAGAAGAAAGTTTGATTTAATTGCATTAGAAGAACTACGTTTGTCATCATATGAAAATGCAAAGATCTACAAAGAGAAAACAAAATGGTGGCACGATGCAAAAATACGAGAAAAGAAGTTTAAAGTCGGGGATAGAGTTCTATTATATAATTCCAGGCATCATTTGTTCCCTGGAAAACTCAAATCTCGTTAGAAAGGACCTTATGAAGTTATTCAAGTGTTTGATAATGGAGCCTTGGAATTGAAATCCGAACATGGAGAAATATTCCGAGCCAATGGTCAATGATGCAAACATTATCTTGAACATAAATTTGAACAACAAGACATTGATGTTCAATTACTATCTTCACCATGATTACTCAAGGTTTAAAATAGTAAATATTTATCGTTTGTATTTAACAATGTTTGTTTGTTTTTGTGTTTCTAAGTTATTTTAGGTACAAGTCTAAAAATTGAAAATTTGAAGAATTAAAGAAGATCACGACTGCGACACAATTCGCTCTCATGATTATTGGATATCAAAACTTTCTGTTTCTATCATGAGGAAAATCACGATCACGACTGGCCTTCATGATCGTGACATGGGCGAATTATAACCATTATAGATCACGATCTGACACGTGACAGATGGCTAAAACCTCCATTAACGGCTAGTTTTGAGCTTAAATGGCTATATTGTTAATTATGACCAATTAGAGACCCCTAAAACCTCTATAAATAGGTCTTAAGTTCAACCCTAGCCACCACAACCTTCAATAAGCTTACAAATCTCTGAAATTTCTTCATCTTCAATCTTCAACATTCAACCTTTTCTTCTTAAACTTTACACTTCAAAACAATTAAGATGCCTTCGAAGAAATATGAAGATAGAAGAGAAAGCCAAACATACCAAGAGGAGTATGATTGTCCTTTACCTTTAAGGACAAGAGAAGAAGGCAAGCACTTTCAAAAGCTTAACAAATTGGATATCATCGGGATGATATTCCTAGATTCGATCTTCTTGGAAACATTGAATCTCCGTACAGAGATGGAGGTTTATCTTTCGGCTCTTAGACTCATAAAATTTGTGGATTTGCATTTTCCACAAAATCGAGATTGGATTCTCGAATGTCTAATAACATTCGATTATGAAGATGCAAGGAAAAGGGTGATACAATTTCGTAATCAAGGACGACATTACATCGTCACAAGAGAGATGATGGGTGAATGGTTCAGATTCGAGATAGTTAATTTATTGAGCATGACAGATACTTTTCAACCAAATCGAGTTTGGGCAGAATTATTAGGTAAGAGAGTCTTCGATCTAAAAAATTCTCCTAATAAACTTATTAAGGATGAGTGCATTCTTCCTCTCCACAAATACCTTTCCACTTCGGTATTTTGTCGAGTAGAGAATACCAAAGGCTAAAAGAAAGATTTGTTTGTTCTTTCTTGCACTTTGATGAAACAAAAAGCAGAATTTGTGGATATCATATGGGATACGATGAAGAAGAATTCTACAAGCATGAGGAACAAGATTGGAGTGGCCCAAATTATCAGCGTTATTATCTTGGCTGCAAGAGGTGAACTCCCCTATATCCAACAACCGGGTGAGTATTTTTGCTATATGGATGGGACTTATTTAAAGAATACCGGACTTCTTCAAGAGAACGATGGTGTATATTCTTTCTACTCCTACTCCAATCGCACCAAGAAGCTAAACTTGGCTCATGAAGATTCTTTCGTTGGACCATCAAATCCAACCGTTAGCCGTCGACATGGAAAAGCTCCAATGCTTGAAGTAGAAGAAGACAAAGAAGAAGAAAACGAAGCTCTGAAGATTGGAAGGCGAGCATGCAACAAAAATTAGACAATTTCCAAGTGGAACTTGGAGTAACGAAAAGAGACATGAAGATTCTTAAGAAGAATAATAAATCGATGCTTCAAAAATTATTATCTTTCTTTCAAAAATAAAATTGTCAATTTACTCATCCTTGGATTCTCCTTCTCAAGTAGAACGAGTTTTCTCTTTTCTTTACTTTTCTTTTTCATATTTTTAGACTAGTGGTTTGTTTTTAGATTTTCAATTGAATAAAGTCTTCCACAATGAAGACATTGTGTTCTTTAGTGTGGGGGGACAATTGCAAATCTCAAAAATCCAAAAAAATTGAATAAAATTAAAAAAATTGAAGAAATTGAAAATTTTTGTTATTTATACATTATCCATTCTTATAATTTACTAACATTTATCCAAGGTTATTTTGAGTGTTAGCTATTGCAAGTTTGATGTTAGTGCAAAATTTGAGCGC
>CATIWQ010202858.1:0-11991 GCA_949673415.1 Euphorbia schlechtendalii | reverse complement strand
TTTTTTTTCACTCATTGAATGGTTGCAGTTTCTGCTCCATACCATTCCTCACCTTTTGCATAACTCATTGGTTATCATCTCTTTCTTTTGATTTTTCTCTAAATACCCTCATCCTTTATTGATCACTTTCAAAGTATTATGGTTATAGTTTCCCTACACTTTAGACACACTTAATATTTATAGGATGTATTCGAGAATAGCATATAAAACTCATAGTAAGAACACTACTAGATATTACTCCACTCAAAACTTATCAGTAGCATTACACTAAAACTATATAACTTATACTAATTCATGTTGCATTGAAATATATATCGAAACTTACTTGGAATATTGCTATTGAATGTTACTCACCACTCATCCTTGCCAAATGCTAAATGTTGTGCTAATAACGCTCAATTTCAACATGCACTCAAAATTTGCACTAACATCAAACTTGTAATACCTAACACTCACAATAACCTTGGACATATGTTAGTGAAGTATAAGAATAGACAGTGGATAAATAATACAAAAATCAACAAAAATTTTCAAATTCTTCTATTTTTTTATTTTATTTAATTTTTTTGGATTTGACGAGATTTTTACAAATGCCCCCCCACACTTAATGAACACAATGTCCTCATTGAGAGAGATTTTATTAAAAATGAAAAACTAAACAAACAACTGACTAGTCTAAAAACTTGAAAAAGAAAAGTAAGAAAATAATAAACCCATTTTTATTGAGAAGGAGAATCCGAGGCCCATGTTGCGATCGCAAAGGCCAGTCACGATCGTGATTTCTTCAATACAAGAACAGAAGGTTTTGCTGTATAACTTCATGAGCGCGATCTATAGTCGCGATCGTGACCTTCTGTAATCCTTCTTATTTTTTCAATTTTTAGACTTAGTACCTAAAAAAAACATAGAAAAACAAATGTATTAAATATAATTGCCCGTTCACCGGCAATTTGATCTCTAATACGCACTTGCCTTCCCCAGCAACGATGCCAAAAACTTGTTCGCAAGGTTTCGACTTTAATAACTCCTAGGATTTTTTTTATTTAATAATGAAGCCAAAAACCTTATCTCCCACTTTCCTACCGATAAGATATAAGGTCAAAATATAAATAGGTGTTGTTAGTTCCGTTTATCTAAATAGAAAAATGGTGACCACTACAAGTATACAGTTACGATGTAGTTTTAAAAGATATAGATTTCACAGGGAAGGACTTGCTCTAAAGATCAACAAGAAAAACGGAATATAGAAAATAAAATATTTTTGGATTTTAGTTGGGAGGATTAGAATGAAGAATGGATAGATATATGTATGGAAGACTAGAGATTCTAAATATATAGATTTTTCCTACTAAATAAGTATAGCAAAGAAAATATGCAAGTTCAACAAAGTTATTATGTTCACTAGACTAATTTAACATAATCGGTTCTAGACACTCAGATGTTCAATGATTCACCGTAGAGCAACACATGAAATGACTTTTCTAAATCTAGTGCAAATGAATTAAGATGATTATATAAACCTGGACAACAATATTACTATGCTTAGTATGGGTTACTCTCACATAGCCACATTTAGCAAGTTACCATTCCAAAAATGTTGGCTCACTAAACAGCATTAAAATCATAGATCCAATGATTATACATAATCTCGTTAACCCCAAAACTACTCTTAAAGTTAACTCAAAGGCATATAACTTGATTAATATAAAAGTCTCAACACCAAAATACGCATTATGACACATAGACATATCATAAACTTCAAAATAGAAAGTATAAGTAGAAAGCAAAGCAAAGTTGTAAGGTATACAAGTGAAAGCTAAAGTTTTTAAAACTGTATCCACTCTTTAATGGGAGTCGTCACTTCCCACAATTCCTGCATCCACTTTGAATTCGGTCTCGGCTAGTACAGATCCTCCTCTAGGATGCTATTCTTTGTGAATATCAAATAAACAAATATTGAAGAACGAACACTTTTATTGATAGTGATTTGCAAGTAGACTTATACAACAATCGCTCGACTATGTAGAGAAATCTAGTGATCAAAACAAGGATTCAAATCACTTAAACATTTGCTCGCTAACACTTATGAACGTAGCGAAAACTAAACAATTTCACTCTCTATCTACGCATACACTATATCTCTCACTTTTCTAATTCCAATCCCATGAAATTTGTGAGGTTTGGAGCCCTATTTATAGAGTTTGAAGGGTTGCATCTATCCAAATGAAGAGTTGTGTCCATTGGTGAAAGATTGCATCACTTCATTGTGATTGGTTGAGAAGCTTTAATCTTATCCACAATGGATAGGCATATATTCATGAGTGTTGGACTTCTGATAAGTGTCTTTTCATTGGTAGTTGATGGCTGTTGATGGCGGTTAATCATTCTTATCTGGTGGGTTGTAGTTAAGAAGATTTGACTAAAAAAACCTTCCTAGTCGTGATCGCGATATACAAGTCGCGACCGTGAATCTTTGTTTGATAATTTTCTACTTCTGAAGTGTATCAAGTCGTGACCCACGAATTGTTGTCACGACCATGAATTTTGTTTTTCTTCATAATTATTCTTGTAACTTCACTTATCTTCGACAGCTTCAATCCTAAGCCAAATCTTTAAGTTCCATGCATCTTTTCGCACCTTTTTCACTCTTTTTACATAGAATTCCACTTTAGATCATTTTATTCCCAAGATTTACCTAGTATCTGCATTTGCACCAAAAACAACTACATGCCATGTGAAATCTTTTATATGAAGTATAAAAATGACTTAAACTATTGTTTTTAGTGTGTAAAATTATATTGATAATAAGTGTAATTATATACTTATCAGTAGCTGAGCCTCTTAAGTACCAATATGCCTACTCAAGTGACAGAGATCCACAAACTAAGTGAGGAACATGCAAAAATAAAAAGACTAACAGATCACAAGATCAAGAATATCTTCAAAGAGGTGGAAATAACCAAAGTTGTTGACCACAGCATAGTTAAGCTGGTTGAAGCTCAGTCCAAGTTCTTGCTTCTTCATGATAACAAGCAGGATGAAATGGTGAAGCTATTTAAGATAATTTTGTCTAAGATGGATAAGGCCCCTGTCATCAACCTTGACTCTCTCGACACCAAAATGGACACCATCCAGCTAGAGGTCAATGAGCACGTAACCGATCAAGAATCCTCCTCGTAGAAGTTTCTTGTATCTGCTATGGGGAAGATTTTTCCAGACATTCTTACTCCAACCTTTCCTACTAAAGAATCTCTTTGCCTTGAGACTGGCATGACCATTCACACAAAGTTGAATGTCATCAAGCTCAAAGTGGAAGATCTGCAGAAGAACATTGGTACTCTGATGAAGACGGGCGAGCTGGATGCATGGGACATTGATTACACTACAAAGTGTATATCATCTATAGGTCCCAAGGTCCTTGATATTGAGGTACAACTGAAGATCGCACTGACTGCAATGGACTTTCGAGGCCTTCTTCAATGCTTTCAACAGTTTACATGTCAAGGATTTGAGCAGATTGTGCACCTCTCCAAATGTCACCATCTTCTTCTTAGTGAGCTCAACGATCAATACTTTCTTACTATTGAAGGTAAAAAGCAACTGGAGCAAGAGATATCCCCAAAAATCATAGGCTAACAAGAGAACTTTAGGGCTACCCTCGATACCTTTAATATCTGCCTTGAACAAATTGTGCAAGATCAGATAGCAAAGGGGTAGAAGGTAGCTGAAGATGCCCTCCGAAAGGCAAATCTCAACAAGGGAACTCTTCCAAGGCAATCGTTTCATCACAAGCCTCCTCATCAGCAACATCCCAAATCCATCTAAGATAAGAATGTTGGCTCCTCCTCTTCTATACATAGAAGTAGTATAGGCCATATTCTTTGTATTTCTTCAAGAACTTGTAATAGGGCTTCAATATGTAATCTTAGTTCAGGACATAAATAATGTACTGACTAAGTAACTTTTGAATTAATAAAAAATTACTAGTTCTCACCTCAAGTTAAGATCTTCTTAACTTTATTATTATGCTTTATGTATGTTTCTTCTGTGTATTAAAAATGTTATGCAGGAACTCATTCTAAAGATTAAATTTGAAGTAAAGCTGAAGTAAGTCGAAGTCCTAAAGTGAAGAAAAAAATCCTTTATGTATGGGGGAGCTGAGTTATTTGGAGAAGACTTACTCAATATGGGGTAGTCCAAGTTGACTAAGGGAAGTCACTCAGCACAAGGGAGTTTTACATCACTTTTAAGATATTCTTAATATCTCTAAACTATTTATTCAATTAACTTCTTCTACTTCAAGGTTTGTTATCTGTCCAAAATGGGGGAGATTGTAGAACCCAAGTTAATGATACCTCACAGTACTTTAATGTTTTGGAAATAGCAAATCGTCTAGGATAGTGAAATTAATTGAGTATTAAGTATACTCTTAATTATTGAAGCTGACCAAAGTTTGTTTAAGGGAAAACAACTCAGTTTTGCTGAGTAAATAATTAAGTTACGACTTAAAGTAGGAAAAGCTGAGGCTGTGCTGAGTACTACGTAGTTTAGAAATATCTTCACTCAGATGTGCTGAGTTAGCTTTTATTTAATGAAAATTTGTTTCCTTTGACACTGAGAAATTAAAAGACACATGTGCTACTAACAAATTCTGTGAGAGATGGAATATTCTTTAATTGTTCTTCAGGCTAAATAGTGCTGAAATTAAGGGAGATTTCGAGTGGTCCTCACAAGATAAAAGGTGTCAGTACGGAATGTCAGGATTCCCTCACAAAAGTCCAAGATAAAAGGAATATCTGACATGCACCATTTTCCAGTGTCTCCGCTCAACTTTGCCAATGTCAGCAATTCAATTAATCTGAAGATTCCACGTTACATTCTTGCTCTCCTTTCTCTACTGAATTACTTGAAGATAAAATGAGATTTTATAAATGGAATTTTATCATGCCTCAATGTTCAAATTTCTATCTTTAAACGTCCTAGAATCTATCTCCAACTGGAAGATTCGAAAGATATGAAGAGAAGAGAAATTGAAGATCAGCGACCTCGAAAAGTTTGCAACGGCTACTTCTCAAAGCTTCAAGTATAGATAGAACACTAAAGCAGACGCTCAAACTTAGTGCATCACCTCAAATTTCTTGTAGAGCTGAAAATCTATGAAATTACTCCCTGCTTCAAGAAATTTCAAACTCAAGCAATCAGCAAACACCAATTCCTAATCTATTTGTAATAGAGAGATCTACTTAGATTTAACATTGTAAAGAATCAATGTCTCTATAAGTTGAATTTAGTTCGCAATATTTTCATTCAAATTTGAGTGTTAGTTTGGGAAGGGTACCCAAATTGAGTTGAGTGGTAGTTAGAAAGGAAGGTACTTTCTGTAAAAGTGTGTCTACCCTTTGTAAAGGCTGCTTCGCCTAAGTATGTGCTACTAGCCTAGGAATTGATGGATATATTCGAAAAGAAAAAGTCCTCGACCCTTGAGTTTGATTTGCATTCCAGCATCCGTTATGAATCGTTCTACTACGAAGAATTCAAAAAGATTCAAGGGAGTTTGTTTTCCATTAGAAATCATATGTCCAAGGAGAGCGTGAAGAGTCTAGTTGACAAGATGACGTTGATCTTAACCAAGTTGAATGATTCTGCAGCTTAGCTCAACGTTGATGTGTCATCTATTCCAACCTCAAATATCATTGCAAACGTAGTTGCAGGTAAGGTGAAGAATAGAATTGACACTACTTCTCAACGGTTGAGCAATCTCACTGAAATAATAGCAGCAAAGACGACTCAATTTCACAACTTTGGGGGTAGAGCAAGCTAAAATAAAGACCAACATAGATAAGCACCTCAAAGAGATTCTCAAGCAGTTAGGTGTAAAGAAAAACTTATCTCACAGCATGTTCAACACTATAGAGAACATGTCCAAGCTGATGATCGCCTACTAGAAAAAGGTTGACATTGTTATGAAGAAGGTGGAGAAACCTATGCTCAACTTGGATTCGCTGGATGAGAAGTCAAAGTTAACACAAAGGTGCAATCAAGAACTCTCAAAAGGCGTTGATTTCTGCTAGGGGCAAGCTATTTCTGAAGCTAACTGAGTTAGTATATCCCAACAATGGTTACACTATGCATAAGAAATTGAATTTCCTAGTAGATAAAATCAATGAGCTTCAAGGAAAAGTACAGTAACTGGTGGAAATTGGAAAGTATGATGCAAAGAACATAGATTATACAGCCAAAACTTTTGATCTTATGTGCTCTAGGATTGTTGAGATGGAAGCAAAGTTTAAGATTGCATTAGCAGTAGTAGATTTCAGAGGTCTACTGCTATGCTTTCAACAATTCACATGCTAAGGATTTAATTAAATTGCTCTTCTCACAAGTTATCATCATCTACTTCTACAAGAGCTTAATGAGCAAGAAGTCCTATCTGAGCAAGCAAGGAGCTGCTTGAGAATGAGATTTTTCCAGCAATCATTAGCAAGTAGGAGAGTTTTCAACATGCCATTAACTCCTTCAATGTTTATCTCAACCAATTGGTGGTAGAGAAGACAACAAAGGGGGAGAAGGTAATTGAGGATGCTCATAGAGCTACTCAGTACCAAAAGGCAAATATCCATCCAATGTCGCAATGTCAAAATCCACTAGAGAAATAAAGTTTAAGAAATTCTCCTAGAGGCGGAGGCTCTGGTTCATCTTCCTTGCCAAATATTAGAGGGCTAGGTGACCCAAATCTGCGTAGATAGTCTTTGAATAAAAATCTTTTACAATAGCGCTTCATTGTAAAACTTAGTATAGAACACTATTTGTGTACTTACTGAGTTCATCTAATGAAAATATTACACAATTTCTTCAATTTAAGAGCCTCTTAACTTGTTAGTTTATATATGTTATTCTTGCATAAATAATATTGTTGCAGGAATCAAGCAAAACCAACTTAAAAGGAAAGCTGAGTAAGATATGTCCCAAGATAAAGAAAATTTCTCTAACTATGGGGGAGCTAATGCTGATTGAAGGAAATCCACTCAACATGGGGGAGTCTATGCTTCTTAAGGAGTTCACTCAGGATTGGGAGTCTTACATCACTTATCGGGTATTCCAATATTCATAAACTATTTCTTTATTAACTTATTCTACTACCTAGTTTGTAATCTATTCCAAAATGGGGGAGAATGTTAAACCCAAGTTAATAGTACTTCAAAGTTTTTAAAGTTTTGGAAATAACAATTTAATAAGGATAGTGAAATTAATTAGGTACTAAATAAACTCTTAATTAAGCAAGTTTAACTTGAGTTTATTTTGAGGAAAACAACTTAGTTTTGATAAAACTTAATCAAGTTATAGCTTAGAGAAGGAAAAGCTGAGTTTCTTTATACTTCATAGTTTATGCGATATAACTCAGCTTGAGTTGAGTAGTTTTTACTTAGTTAAAAATTGATTAACTTGAGACACTTACATATATCATGAAACTTGTACTTTTAACCGAATATCAGATGTCAGAATATTTCTTTGATGCTTTTCAGATAAAAAGTGCTGAAATCAAAACAGATTTTCATGTGGTCCTCTTAACCAAAAGGTGTATGTACATATTATTGGAGATAACTCACTCCTATCCAATTCAAAAAGGTATCTTTTGACATGCGTTGTTTACCAGCATCTCTGTGCAATTTTGCAACGTCAGCAAAGCAACCAACTGCAAATCTCCACATTACATCTCACGTGCCTCTCTCAAATAGATTTTCTTGAAAATATTTGAGTTATTGGAGAGCTGAAGATTAACAGATTAATCTCGCATCTCAACATTCAAAATCGATGTCTCTAAACATCCTAAATATTTTTTCAAATGGGTAGATTTGAAAGCTATGAAGAGAAGAGATTTTGTCAGGATGAGAAGTTTACAATGGCTAATTCCTGCCTTCTGCATCTATAAATAGAGCATGGAGTAGATGTTTACAATTTGATGAATCACCTTAAATATGCCAGAGTTGTATTTCTGCTAAAGCAATGCCAACATTCCAAATTCCATTTCAACCTATCCCAAAGCAAACAACCAATTCCAATCTGTGAGAGAAACCAGATAAGCTTAGAAATCTAGCTAAGCTAAGTCATTATAAAGGATTCAATGATTTATAAGTTGAAATCCTTTTTTCTTCATCTTTTATTAATTATTTGAGTCAATCGATTTGGGAAGGGTGTGCAAACTAAGTATTGAGTGGTAGTTAGAAAGGAAGGTACTTTCTATAATCAGTATACCCATTGTTAAAGGCTTCTCCACCTATTAAAGGAAAGAAATAACTAGTGAATTAGATCTCAAAAAAAATTCCGGGACTAGAGATAGGCCAGGGGTCGAACCATGATAAAATCTCAAGCGTTCTCTATCCTTAATTATCTTTTATATCTTTAACAGTGTTTGCACTCATACATCACCTCTCAATTTCATATATCTGCCTGAAAACCATTCTCAGCTGAGTAAGTTTACTCAGCACAGCATGAAGGTAAACTAAGTCAACTCAAGCTAAGTAGTTTACAATTTTATCCCAAAAATTACACTCAAATTATCACTCAGCATGCACTTAAAATAATTTTACAATCAATTTTAAAATCTAAAAGAAAAAGTTAATATGCATTCACCCCCTTTGCACGATTATTAAGGCTAACGTAGACCAACACAAAAAAAATTCCATTATGAACCGCTAGTTAGTGGCATAGATCACAAAGAAATCCAAAAAATCCTCACCTATCTAGTTTTGACTTTCACATGCATGTTTTATCTTATAAAGAGTAGGTACACCCACATGTCGTAGATTTCAAGTGAAGGATGCTAAAGTTCACCATCATATGATCATTCTTGATTAAAGGGGCAAAAATTTTTGTTTTCTAACAAAATCAATTAAGGAATGATCATATTCCTCCAACAAGCCTCCATCTCAGGTTTGGTCTCTTACCCTTGCTGCATTCTCTATCGCACGATCATAAAGACTTTAGTTTATTATGACATGCGAGGGGAAAACTGTGAGCATGGATTTTTGTAACCCTGAAAGTCAATGATGAAAGATTTTAATTTTTTACTTTATTTAGCTAAATATTTTTAGGCTCAAAGTTAATTTTTTGAATTTGCCTTCGAAACCTATTGAAAATCACGTAAAAAACCTCATAACTTGTAAAAATTGCAAACCTATCATCGATTGGAGATGGTAGGCTACCGGGATCAATCAATCTCGGTGCCTCCGTCATGATCACGGTACCGTGATTGACATTATAGTACCAAGATTGCTTATTTTCCCTTTAGCTAGCTGACTTAAAGCCATTTTTTCCTAATCTGAATCACCAAAAAAGGTAGTGCGACCATGAAATCAGTACCATAATCAACCTAAATAGGAAAAAAGATTTGATTTATTTCCTATTTTCGGGGTATTGATTTTTTACCCAAATCGTACCTATTTTCCTCTATAAATACAACTTAAATCTTTGTACTCTGGGTCAAACTTTTGATCCAAAATTCACAAGTCCTAATAAGAAAAAACCAAATTCTTCCTGAACTTGTGAGAAGTTTTGAACAAAAAAAGGAGTCCATTGAATCGTTTATTTGTTCATAGCTAATCCTTATTCATTTTCAACTAATCCTAAACACACGGCTGTTAATTTCCTCAAAGGTAAATTGGGGCTCTTTGGCATTGAATCTATCATAATGATGGATACAAATATAACCTAAGACTTTGTATTTTGTTGGAGTTATTTTTTCATTATCAATTTGGTGAATTGAGGAGGATTTGAATCATTTTTTAAAGCTTAAGGGGTTTCATGTCACTTCCGGGTAAGTCTTTCTAACCCCCTGATAAGTGTATAGTTACACTTATTATCTTGATATTTTCAATCATAAAATGATATGGTTTAAATTTAATTTATACTTCATATAAAATATTTCACGTGGTATTTAGTTATTTTTTATGCATGTGTAGAAACTAAGTAAATCTTGGGAGTGAAATGATCAAAGATGGAATTCTATGCAAGAAGAGTGAAAAAGGTGCAAAAAGATGCATGGAATGCAAGGAATTGGCTTAGGATCGAAGTTATCAAAGATCGGCAAAGTTGCAAAGAAGAACCATGAAGAAAAGCACATGTCACGATCGTGATTACTATTCATGATTGGACAAATCACGACCGCGACTATCTATCACGATCGTGACTTATCATTCTTCAAAAATAGAAAGTAACCAACTTATATTCACGATCGTGACATGTATATCATGCTTGTGATTTGTGACAGTTTTATATAACTATTTTCAACTTCCAACTACCGGTTAAGAACGATCAACCGCCATCAACTGTCAAATGAAAAGACACCTTTTGGGGACAATGAAGCCATGAAAAGGTGCCTATCCATTGATTATAAGAATGAATTCTTTCATCCAATCACATTGAAAATGATGCAACCCTTCACTAATGGACACGACTCTTTGTTTGGATAAACGTAACCCTTCACACTCTATAAATAGGGTTAAATCCAAAAATTTCATGCAAATGGAAGCAGTGTGTAGATGGTGTAATGTGTATGACATAGATAGAGAGTGAAAGAAATAGATTTCGTAAGTTCAAAGTGTTAGAGAGAAAACTATATAAGTGACTCAATTCTTGTTTCGATCACTAGAATTCTCCACATATTCGAGCAATTATTGTTTGAGTGTAATTGCTAAGAACTTATCAATAAAATTTTTTGTTCTTCAACATTCATTTATTCTATATTCACAAGGAATAGCATCCTAATGGAGGTTCCGTAAGAGTCGAGACCGAATTCAAAGAAGACAAAGGAATTGCTTGAATTGACGACTCCCATTAAAGAGTGGATACGGTTTGATCAACTTTAGCTTTCACTTGTATACCTTACAACTTTACTTTGTTTTCTACTTATACTTTCTAATTCGAAGTTTATGATATGTCTATGTGTAATAACGAGTATTTCATCTTGCGTCACTTATATTAATAAAGTTATATGCTTTTGAGTTGACTTTAAGAGCAGTTTCGGGGTTAACAAGATTGTGTATAATCACTGGATCTATGATTATAACATTGTTTAGTGACCCAAAAAATTTTGGAGTGGTAACTTGCTAAATATGGCTATATGAGAGCGACCCGTACTAAGCATAGTATTATTGTTATCCAGGTTCTTATAAGTGTTATAATTCGTTTACCCTTAATTTAGGAAAGTCATTTCATGTGCTGCTCTATCGTGAATTATAGGATATATGAGCGTCTAGAACCGAGTTTGTTAAAGTTATCTAGTGTTTAAAATAACTTTGATTATTTTTCATATTTTACTCTACTATACTTGCTCTTAGGGAATATCTATATACTTTTCATCTTCTCTAATCTATTCATGCATCTATCTATTCATCAGTTTACCATTTAAAACCTTCAAATCACTATATTTTCTTTCATCCCATAACTCTATTTGATATTTAGAATCGAATTCCTTCCCTGTGGGACCGATATCTTTTAAAACTACATCACAACTGTACACTTGCAGTTATCATCATTTTTCTATTTGTTAAGCGGTACTGACAACAACTGTTCATATTTAGAACTTTTATATTATCACTAGAAAAGGGGCAAACAAGTTTTTGGCGTAGTTGCCGGGGAAGGCAAGTGCGTTTTGAAGATAAAGTTGCCGGGGAAGGCAAGTGCGTTCTAAAGATAAAATTGCCAAAGAAAGGGCAATTATATTTATGTTTCAATTAGATTTATTTATTTTTGTTTTTAGTTTTAAGTATTTATATTTTGTTATTAACATATTTTTCTTAATTATTCATTGAGTTTTCTTTCAAGCATGTGCATGCCAAGTACACGTAGTTCGAGAGAAAGTTTCGCATCTTTCCAATAAAAAATAGAATGATTTTGTAAGAGCAGAAAATGGATAAATAAGAGACAAAGAAATATGAAGTCAAGGAGTTGGGAAACTCCATTGGAACTTAAATCTCTTATCTTTTCCGATAT
>CATIWQ010202854.1:0-23390 GCA_949673415.1 Euphorbia schlechtendalii | reverse complement strand
AAAAGATGCGTGGAACTTGAAGATTTGGCTTAGGATCGAAGCTGTCGAAGATCTATGAAGTTACAAGAAGAATTCTAAGTAAAACTCAATTCACGATCGCGATAATTATTACGACTTGTTTACTTCAGAAATAGAAGATTTCCAATCAAATATTCACGATCATGACATGTATATCACGGTCACGACATGGATGGTTTAATGGTATTATCTTTTTAACTAACAATCACCAGATAAGCATGACCAACTACCATCAACCGCCATCAACTACCAACGAACAGACACCTATCAAGAGTCAACTAATCATGGAAAGGTGCCAACTAATCATGAAAAGGTGCTTATCCATTGTGGATTATCTCAAAGCTTCTCAACCAATCATAATGAAGAGATGCAATCTTTCACCAATGGACACAACCCTTCATTTGGATAGACGCAACCCTTCGAACTCTATAAATAGGGCTCTAAACCTCACAAATTTCATGGCACATGGTGCAGAGAAATAGAGGAAAAACATTAGAGTGCAATTAGAGAGAGATATAGTGTGTAAAAATAGAGAGTTCGCTATGTTCTTAAGTGTTTAAGTGATTTGAATCTTTGTTTCTATCACTAGATTTCTCTATACTCTCGAACGATTGTTGTATAAGTGTACTTGCAAATCACTTATCAATAAAAGTTTTCATTCTTCAATATTTGTTTGTTCGATATTCGCAAAGAATAGCATCCTAGCGGAGGTTCTGTACAAGCCGAGACCGAATTCAAAGCAGAGGCAAGAATTGCGGGAATTGATGACTCCCATTAAAGATTGGATACGGTTTGATCAACTTTAGCTTTCACTTGCATACCTTACAACTTTTCTTTGCTTTCTACTTATACTTTCTATTTTGAAGTTTATGATATGTCTATGTGTCATAATGCGTATTTCGTGCTAAGTCTTTTATGTTAATCAAGTTATACGTGTTGGCGTTAATTTTAAGAGTAGGTTCAAGGTTAACAATATCGTGTATAATCACTGGATCTGTGATATAATGCTGTTTAGTGAACCAACATTTTTTGAATGGTAACTTGCTAAATATGGCTATCTGAGAGTGACCCGTACTAAGCATAATATTGATGTCGTCCAGGTATATATAATAGTCTTATCTCGTTTGCGCTAGGTTTAGAAAAGTTATTTCATGTGTTGCTCTGTTGCGAATCATTGAACATCTGAATGTGTTGAAACGGGTTTGTTAGATTAGTCTAGTGCTTCGTAACTTCTTTGTTAAACTTGCATGTTTTCTCTGCTATACTTGTTTGAAGTGAAAATCTATGTATTTAGAGTCTCTCATCTATCACATCTATATTTACTCTACTTTTCATTCTAATCTTCCTTTTTAAATATCTAATAAAAAAACTATTTTTATTTTCATTTACTTTATCTTTCCTTGTTAATCTTCAAAGCTATTCCTTCCCTATGGGTTCGATATCTTTTAAAACTACATCGTAACTGTTTACTTGCAGTTATCATTATTTTTCTATGTGATAAGGGGTATTGACAACACCTACATTTTTCATGAACAAGTTTTTGGCATTGTTGTTAAGGATAAGTTTTATTGGACGAGTATAGCCAAGTTTCACGAACAAATTTTCAGAACCATTAAGGGATTAAACTTATCAGTGGAAAAGTGGTGATCAGTGGACCAGACTCTCAGCCAAGGCTAAAGCTGCGGGAGAAAGGCCGCCTGTAGAGAGTGGGTCGATGACCGACAGCAAGCGAAAAGGCGCAATCGCTCCAACCCTGCAAACAAACTCCGCCAGAAGAAGTAGAGTCATCATCGAAGGATAAGCTAAATGATTGCTGGGTGTATTCTCACACCTGCTAAGGATAACTTCAACCCAGAAGCCACCAACATCAGGGGGAGCTAACAAAAAGCACCCACTGGACTCCAGGTTCCATAATCCCTTCAGCTTATCTTCACCTCCACATTAGAAAGAAGGAAAGGTGAAGGATAGTCTCGCGGGGGATATTGGCGTCAACTCCTTCGAAAAAGGGAGCCCCAGGATAGCATGAAACTCCTCAACCAAGGGGCAAAGCTCGAAGTTGGTAAAATGAAAAACCTGAGTGGCAGGATCCTAGAACTTCAAAGCAGCACGAATGAAAGCTATATTCACAGGCCTGGAAGTCAGGTATTTAATACCCCATAGACCAAAATGCTCAATCCTTCACGAATTGGGTCCCCGAAAGGTGTGGAGAAAGACCCTAAGGCGCTCGTTATAGGTCGACATCTGAAAGGAAGAGAGCTAAAGAAAATCCCTCAAGACCAGTGTTACCTACACACATTAACCGCGTACATTAGCATTAACATTCATTCATACATGTACGAAAAACATTCACAAACAAGCAAGCATGTTCATAAAATAAAACACCACATGTGAGGACTCGGCACTACAAAAGGCCAAAATCCCCTTTTCTTTCATATATCAGAAGTTTTTTTCTTTAAGATTCTATAAAAAGGAGCTATTTAAAAAGTCTGATTTGAAAAAAAAAAGAGGAATCCAAAACTAAAGCTAAAAGGGAACTCCTAAGCATGCGCCGCCTACGTGTTATCTTCACCCACCGAATCTCTAGGCAATATGGTGGATATCTCAAAACCCTCAGCACCTGGTCTCCTGGGAGCACCATCAGATAAACCGGACCTAGGAGGAGGCTGGGGAGCATGAAGAAAATCGGCATCCCATTCTGGAGAGAGGATCGGCCCAATAACTGAGCTATCAAGCAGGGAATTAAGGTTAAACGTAAGAGGCTGGTGAAAGCCCGAGGTGGATGCTCACGCTTCTGCCCGAGCCTGCTCTACTGCAGCATTCTGCCGTAGCAACTCCTGATACTGAGCTTGCAAACCCTGGTGACTAACCTCCGAACTCTAGTACTGAGCCTCCAAACCCTGATAACGGGTTCCCAACTCCTGGTGACTAACCTCAAGGCTATGATAACATGCGTCTAGACCCTGATGGCTAATATTCAATGACTGAAAGTGATCATCGAGCTCCTGATAGCATCGCTCGAACTCCTCACTCCTCGCCACCATATCCTACAGTCATAAAACATGTCACGAAAATCACATCCATGTACATAAAACATGACATTTCATGCATCGCATATGATAGGTCGAGAAAAATGACATACCCGTGTAATCTCATCCTGTGAAAGCATCAGGTCCCTCAATGCAAAAGAATGTCGGGCCACCCGATCTATCTCCTCACGTACGACCTGCAAAAGGAAAGGAGTGAGTAAATGAATGTCAAGACATCCCCAAAGATCGCTGGTAATCTAAAACTCACATGAGTAGTGTCGGAAGGATCATAGGCCAACATGTGGTAGATCGGGTGAAGAGGCACCTCCCGTGAGGTCCCCATGGAACTCATCAAGTAGAAGGTGGAGTTAAGGGGAATCACGAGTCTCCATTCAACAACTACAAAGGAAGATGTGCTCGCCCCCCCCCCCCCGATCGTAGCATTCAAATCAGGCACTCGAACCCTCTTCCGGGAAAAGTCCTACAAAGATTGACAAGCAATTAGAAATAGATCAACATGGATAAAACAGTTAACACATTTCATACTTGGCACCTCACACTAGTGCCGCTAGCACCTGCACCAGAACCACCATCAACTCCCTGACCCCTAACTCGAATAGAGGATCAAGACTACTCGGGCTGAGTCAGTGGGCGAAGCAGGAGCAGCCTCTCCCGAATAAAGGCCTCGTAGTCACCACGATGCCTTGAGAGCCTCACGCCATGCTCCTCGAAGAGTACCTCCTGCTCCTCGAGATCTGTAATCACCAAGTGCACCCAAAGTAGTCCGGTGGGAGGTGCAGGCAAAATGCACCTATCAGACAATGGCTTAGTCTGCCAAAACTGAATACGCTCACCCAGGTATAACTCACGGGTCTTGGGCCCCTCAAGGATGAAGCGATGGCCGTCCATGTCTCGTCGAATCTCCTTTGCCATATGATAGCTCGGAAGACTACGCCATGGGTTACGCTCCACCTAAAAAGAAAGAATGATAAAGTAAGAATAAATTTAAAGATAAAAAGGTGATCATATACATAGAAATGAGGTCCATCACCTGCTCAAGAGTTAACCCACAAAGATACTGATAGTAGCTAGCAGAATCCAAAACATCCCCCTTGAAAGATGAACAGATCCAGCCCATACACAGAGCAACCTCCGGAGGCTCAACAAACTGCGAGGCGGGAAGGAACTGATAAAAGAAGGCCCATGCTTACAAAAATAAAGGGGTTAATTAAGAATAATCAATAAAAAAATGACATACATAATTCACAAGGTAAGAAAACAATACTTGAAGAACCATGGGGCAGCAACATAGCGCCCGTAAGAGACCCCGAACAGCCAAGTCAAGGGCTAAATAAGTCTACGCCAGGATTGCCCATGGCCAGTTAAGGCTACTAACTCCATCCAAGTCCGCTAGTGGCTTAATTAACCCATAGTTGATCTTGCTGTTCGAGATTGGGAAACATGTGGCACTCAACAAGGTAGCCAAAAATGACCAAACGTACAGAGGAACCTCGACCTCAGAAATGGATTGTCTACCCGTTTAGTAGTCAAACAACATGCTATAACTCAATGCCAAACCTCTGGGGTCAACACTGAGCAAGTCTCTGACATGATTACAAGCGGTGGGATCCTTGAAGAATTGCTCCAAAAAGGCGTCAAACCGGATCACAGTACCAGTCCATGATAGACCAGTGATCACTACGATATCAGAAGGAGTGATGGTAACCTCCCTGATCGAAAAATGGAAGGTGTGCGAAATGTCACACCACCTCTGAGTAAGCACAACCAATGTCGCATACGGTAATAATGTAGGCCGTAAAGATCTCACCAGAGGACCAAAACCGATGGCCTCGATGGCCTGAACAAGCTCGGGGTGAGAAGAGACGTGATGATACCATGCCTAGATAGTGGTATAACCACCCGTGGGACAAAGCGTGGGGGACTGCAAACGAAATCAAATAATACGCATTTTGTAATTAAACGCAAGAACGGCGAGAAAAATGCCGAGATAATTTTTCTTTCAATTTCTCTTAAATAATTTAGATCCAAAACACGTCTGGGTCCCGAACTTTATTTTCAAATCTTTTTCAAAAAAGTCCTCAGATAAAAAAATTTTCGGATCCAAAAGATGTATGGACTCAACCTTTTTTTTCACATGAAAAAATAATTATATATAATAAATAAAAATATAAAAATTACGTAAGGGAGTGATCGAGGCCCCAAGAGGCGCCGCTGGAAAACTCCGATGAGCCTTCATGGCCGAGCCAGGCACCTATGGTGCGGACTCGAAAGGGCCCTCGCCAGAGAGTTTGGCGAGGGTCAAACCCTCCCCGGTTTCTTTTGTCACCGCCAGAAAAAAATTTTCTAGCGAACCTAAATTTGCCTTTTTTAATTTTTCTAAGTTAAAATTCTGCAACATGGTTCAAGGATCAGTTCCAATCTAGTTCCTAAATAGGATAAAATCGCAAAAAAATGGTAAATAACAATGTTTTTATCAAATACCTCGATCCGAGAAAGGTGAGACTAAGCTGGAAAATCAAGATCCAGCGTATCTATCAGGGAAGTAATGGTAAACCCCAGCATAATGTCGGTCGCTGCCAAACCATATGCAGCATCAATATCAACAAAAAATACTCCAAGATCACTAGTAGGTTGATGAGTGAGGCTAGAGGTGAAGCGAAGAGCCCTGCCAGAAACCTTTGACAACATGATTGCTAGAGAGAAGGGAGAGCAAAAGTATTTAGAGAGAGAGGAAGATTAGGAAAAGTGAATGAATAAAGAAGGGGGGAACCCTATTTATAAAGAAAATAAGTGGGCCCCACCTATTTATTTCATTATTTTACAATGGGAGCCTCCTAATACTACGGAACGATGCACATGATATCCCCAATATTCCTCAAACTCATTTAATTCATTTATTCCTCAATGTTTTAATTTTTGATTGAAGGGGCAAAAATTTTTGCTCCGCATAAACTCAATCAAATAATTAAAACATTCATCATAAAATGTATTAACATTAGCTTTTTTTTTATTTACCATAGGAAACAAGTCAATATCTTATTAAGGAAATTTAAAACATAATCGAAGAAAGAAATAGTTATCTCGACGGTTGAAGAAAGAAACAGCCTAATATATCAACCAAAGAATGAAACGATTGCCGATTGCAACAGGGACACAGTAGAAAGAAATGGTAGACCCCCCACAAGGGGCACCAAGTACCTAAAGGATTCCGAAGAAAGAAAAGGACAACCATGCGAAGACACATCGCTAGAAAGGAAGGCTTATTTTATCATCAATTGAGAATAAAAAATCACCAACCACACTGGTCAGGTATTCTCTCTATCCCTCCACTCTTTTCATGTGATAATACTGGTTTGCAACCAGCATTTATCACATGAGGGGTAGCTGTGAGCATGGGATTTTGTGCCAGCTCGCGCGTTCGATAATGATGGCTTTTTCAGGATTTTATCCTTGAATCACACAATTTTTGAGTATCCTGATGCATCCGAATGGGAATCCTTCTAGTCTCTAAATTCAAAAAGATGTTTTTAGTAAAATTATTTAATTAAATAAAAAAATATAAAATACACAAAAAATACATAAAACATTGCGGAAAACCAAATCCAAAGGCCCACATCACCAAAGGTGGGCGAGGCAAAACCTGGCGAGGCTGCCGAGGCAAAACCTGGCGAGGCTGCCTCGCCAAGGCCTTTGGTAAGGCTTACCTCGCCAAGCTTTGGCAAGGCATATGCCTCGCCAAAGTCACGGTGAGGGGCCTAGCCGGACTTTTCTTTTCCAACAAGACCCCTCATCGGAAAAACTTACCTTTTTTGGATTTTTCGGATTTCTCCTATAAATACTCGAGTCTTTTTCAATAATCCAAATCCGAAAAATTTACAGATAAAAATATAACTTTCAGAACTGCTTTTAAGAATTAAGATGAATATTTTTGGACTTCCAACACAATTTTTTACATAAACTAAGGGACGAGGAGGATTTTCAACGGCCAATCGGATATCTTCGAAGTGGATTCATTCTGTAAGGGTGAGCCTCTGAGTTCCTAGAACTGTAATTTCTGTGCTTTCAGTGTTTATCTTCTTCTTCTGATTTCACTTCTGAACCTAGGATTTTTATCATTTTTTATATTTTTATTTTATACAAGTGTTGTAATTCTTCTTCGTCTATTTCTCTTTACTAAAAGGAAATATATGTTAGAACACCCCCATGAAGGGAATAAAACATATTCCCGGATAACAGGCCTCATCAATTCACCATGCGAGCAATTTCATTAATTAAAACAAGCAACGAACATGTTAATTAAATAAATTGTTTTATTTAAATGACAAACACATTACCGCGATTGATTTTCATTTTTAGGCCACACGAGCCTTGCCAAACTCAAAATAGAACATATGTGATATCCCCTGTGCTAACCTTTGTGGATGCAAGTAGATTAGGATTAGATGTATGTTTAGGATTTTATTTTTCCTTAGGGTATTGCACATATTTTATGGAAAATGTAATTAATAGGTTAGCGGGCAGTTGCATACCCTGATTTTTGGAAGCCTTGTAATTTTAACTTTCCGCCTTTACTTTCCGCATCTACTTACTGTTTTGTGGATGGAATTATTTAATGTTTGATTTATGGATTTACTACTTTCTGTATCGCGTGAATCATGCATGTAATCTCGAAAAATGACTTAAGCACGAATATGCACAATTAAGAGAATATGTTTTTCTGTTGATGTAATATAATGTGGTCACTTAAAAAATAAGCAACTTATCCCAGACCCGGATCCCTGTATCTTGGTGGGCAGTCCCCCAGACGTTAAGCCTCACAGGACTCTAATTTCTGGAAAGAGCTAATCTAGGTGGTGACTCCACACTAAGAGACGGTGGATTCAGGTTCGAACCGATCTAAAACATTTTTCGCTTTCTCTTTCAACCTTTTTTCTGGGTCCCTAACCCGGTGCACCTTTTATAAACACCCCAATGGACCACACCTCCACGTGCTCTCGGCCCACCGCTCCGTGTCACCCGCTCACAGGAACTTGAGGTTGATTCTCAAAAGTGTGCTTATTAAATTTATATATAATACATAGTGTATTATTTTATTGTATTGCACAGAGAAATGAAATTTTTATGTGTATTTATTTTATTACTTTGTAAAACATGGTTTTGCAAATTTAATTTTAAATTTGATTAAATGATAAAATTATGTAATAATTGGACATTCGGGTCCTTTTTAAATTAACATTATTTGTTATCACCAAGTTCGATCAAAAGAAGGAACTCTAAATCTAATGAGTTGACCTCGGGTGATCATTATGAACATCATAGTAGATGTTGTTGTAATTTTTGGATTGTAATACTTAGTGTATAATTTAATTCCAATAAGTATATTATGTGGTGGTTGACAATATAAGTCATTGTTGTTTGTTTAGCATCATTAATATGTGTTTGCTTGTTTGTTTATTTTTTTTAATAACAAGTTTTATGCATGTTTTATTATTGAATAGATTTGGGTTTGTATTTTATTATGCTTTAATCTAAGTGATTTATTTGATTTATATATTGTTAATTATTTTATACTTTATAATTGTTTAAAGACATATAATATACATAAAATATTTAAATCCCTAATAAAAACTTTTAGGACTAATATGCCCTATTGAATGTCAAATTAGTTTCAATAATTATGCATAATAAAGTTATCCAATACTTATCATTAAATACTTTTAGTTAAGTGAACTAATTAAAGATAATAGGTCCAAAGTGCATTTAATGATATACCTTATAGTTAAAGGAACTATAACAAACAATATGAATAGAACTGAATTAAATGTATGTGTTTTCACTTGGTGGATGATGGGGTATTTATATTTTTTTTGATACTGGGATTGATGCTTATAATTTCTTGAAATGTTTGCATTCAAGTCTATAGTAATTTACACAAAATTTCTCATATAATTGACTTAAATCCTATAATACGTGTTTAGTCTCACCGTTACTAATTAAAGAAAATTAGTAATGGATTCTGCTATGAATTTATTTGTAGCACACTTAGATTCCTAACAGTAGTTATTAGATTATTTGGAGGTTTGAAGTTTGAGTTTGTGCTTGAGGAATAAAGAGTCCTCTTATACTTTGAGCAATGTTGTGTACCAGCTCAAAGAGAGTGGCATAAACCAACTCAGGCAAATAAGAATCAGTTTCTTTCATGGGGGAGGAAGAGTTCAATGACCTGTATCCTTTTGCTTAGGGATATAAGTGATATAATTGTTGCAATTCATCTAAAAGTGACATGTCAAGTTTAGTCACTAAATTGAAAAAAGTTCTAACTACTGATCAGTTCTTCTCTTTGAGAGGGAGCATATGTGATGCACTTAACTCATTCTTATATAATTAGTTCGTTTAATGTAGTTACAAGTTTCTTGGAAATTATAGAAACTGTTCTTTTGATATCCAAGATTCTTCCTAAATGCATTTGGCATAAGGAAAGTCTTAAGGAGATAATTCTTAAGATAAGAGATGCTAACATACATTAGAATATCTAAAAGGGAAGAAGAACAATGCAAATGGGTCTAAACCATTCAAACATAAATTTAATAGGTCCAAAGGCAATAAATAGTAAAATCACAATGGTGATATGCTAATTTACCACTATAGAGGCATTGTGCAACAAAACACTAAACCAAACATGGTACACATAACATGTTTTAAAGTGAATCACATTGTACTATGCTCAATTTTGCTGATGAAATTATTTTTTCCTTTGTGGATTATTGATTCAAGTGCAACATATGAATGAGCATGGGCCACGGTAACTTTGTGTACTTTCGATAACCTATATGAGAAATATATTAAATTTATATCGGCATCAAATGAGTTGAAGTTCTATAGATTGATACATGTAGACTATATTTGCAATCAGCGGAAACCCAATAGTTACTTGATGTGTTGTATTCTCATATTATTTGCCAAATTATAAATTTATGATATGGTTTAATTAACTATAGGTTCATTATTTTATTTTTCCAACGATAAAGTTTCTTCATTCCTGAACTATAGATTTATGATTCTAGTTTTTAAACAAATGGTTTTATTGTAATGAATGTGCATTACAAATTATCAAGTGGATAATGTTTGTTTTTCATAGATTAACTCTTCTTTAACAAGAAAATGTTAGTAGATTGTATAGACGATTGTGTCACATAAGCTACAAAGAATTTCATCTAGACTTAATGTGATTGATAATTTATAAAGATTAAATCATCACCATGAATTATTTTCAGGATTTTTATCCTTGAATTACACATTTTTCGATTATTTGAAGATCTCACAATAGGAATGTTCCTCGTTTCCAATTTAAGGACTTAAATTATTTTTATGACTTTAAAAATTAGATTTTGGTGAAAATTAATTTATTATTTTTAGAAAAAAATTAAAAAATACAAAAAATATAAAAAAAAAGCAAAAAAACAAGGAAAATACTGACAAATCGAGCATCCACCTCACTAGAATTCCGGCAAGGCCAGACCACCCTTGCCGGAATTTGTTTCCTTATGGAATTTTTCGGGATTTTCGCCTATAAAATATGGGGAAATTTTCAGTATTTCGGAGGCCTGAAAATTAGAGAAAAAAATTCTATTTTAATGAGAAAGAACAACAAGAAAAATTATTAAAATATTTTCTTTCAAAATTCTTTGAATAATTTGGATCCAAAACACGTTTGGATTCCGAACCTTACGATTTTCAAACATATTTTTCCACCTTTTTCACAAAAATCCTCAGATATTCTCGGGTCTAAAACAAATTTAGAACTCGAGTCTGATTATCTTTTGGATAAATAAACATTTATTTTCCACACTAAGCCACAATTAAAAAAGAACGAGGAATGCTCTCGGGGATCATACGGATACACCGAAGTGGATTCACGCCGAAAGGGTAAGCCTCTGAGTTCTTAGAGCTGCTTCATCTCGTGCTTCCTATGTTATTTTACATGTCGACCTAGGAATATTTTTTTACTCTCTTGTATTGTAAATATCAATGTAATATTTCTTCTCCTTATTTTCTATTTCTTTTAATTTATGAAAATACATGTTAGAATACCCTAACGAAGGGAATTAAAATTATTCCCAGATAACAGACCTCACTTCTTGCCATGCGACCACTTTCATTAAATAAAAATGACCAATATATTTGTAAATAAAATGAATCATTTTATTTCTAAACAAGAATTTTCAATGATCGATGTTTTTAATTAGGTCACACAGGCCTTGCGAAAATCAAATCGAGCATACGTGTAAATATTCATGTTGTGTTATATACTATGCTAACCCTTGTGGATGCAGGTTAGATGTATGCGTAGGTTTTATTTTCCTCCGGGTATTGTAAATATTTTAAGGAAATGTACTTAATAGATTAGGCAGCTGGTTACGTCCCCCGATGTTATGTAATTTTTTTTCTTTACATTCCGCATTTATTTACTGCTTAATGTATGGATTTACTGCTTACCGCATACACATTAAATCATACGTTATAATACGAAAATGACATAAGTGCGAATATGCACAATTAAGAAATACGATTTTCTATAGATGTAATATAATGTGATCCAATATGAAATAAGCAACTTATCCCGAACATTAAGCCTCACAGGAATTTAATTCCTCGAAGAGCTAATCCAGGTGGTGACTCTACACTAAGAGACGGTGGATTCAGAGTTGACCGATTTAAAATGTTTTCTCTTTCTCTTTCATACTTTCTGGGTCCCCGACCTGGTATGATTTTTATTTTCACTTAAACATCCTGGTGGATGGCGCCTCTCATCTCAGTGCCCTCTCGGCCCATCGCTCCGTGTCATCTGCTCAGGCTATGATGGGGCATTATGGTTTCAACACTCAAATGGAAACCACGATGCAACATCTAGTGGCTATAAGGTAAGAGCAGGGCGAGAGCTTCAAATCTTACTATGCGTGTTGGATGACCACACAGGTCAGGCTTCGGGCTCTCTTAACTCTACCGGAGATGATAACCAAACTTCTAGAAGGTGCACTGCCATCATACAGGAACAAGTTTGGGTCAAATATCTTTTTAAGCTATCAAGAAGTGTTTGAGAAGGCGGATAGAATGGAGCACTTCGAATCCATGGACAAAGGGTGCTAATTCGAGAAGACGACTACGAGATGATGTAATAAACTAGCTTGTAGCAACTTTGCCTATCAGGCTTTCAAACCTTTTTCTAAATAAATTGAATTTTGTTTGCTTGCTTCATATTCAATTGATTAACATCACACATTCTCATAAACATATGCATAGTTTTTTTAGGATGTGACATATCATGTCATGAAATTAATTTGGGTATAAATGGATTCCCCCAAAGTTATAATAAGATCAAATGATTTGACTCTTACGGGAAAGTAAGAGATAAACACATGTACTTAGACAACGCGTGATAGCATTTGCCTCACCAAAGATGTAAGATCGACAAGCAAATCTCCAAGCACAAAATGTCCACTGACTACTAAATCAATCAAACAATGGTAAAAATGATCGAAGCTAGAATAAGGCCGAAATACCAACAAAGCAAATTGAAGTTAAACAACCAGCGCAATGTCAAAGACATAAAGAAGGGGTGAGATTGTTGAGCACGTCTACAACTCCTTCGCATGACTCACTACCATTTATGGGGCAATCATTACACCATTGGACATAAATTGTTCACCCTCGATGGAATCAAGTTATCTGATCTGAACCCCAACATATCATCTATGATCAAAGAACAATTGAATTCATAAGGAAACATTGATGATCAAACACTAAGACTCATCATCGCATGTATCTCAAGCTAGCAAAGCAGCATGAGCATCCAACCAATCGATCAGAAACGTTGAACGAGACAACTACTTAAGTCACGGATATGGACGGTGACCGATCTATTAGACAAGACTGAAAAAATTGCTATCATGCATAGGTGAAAGAAATAAATCAGTAAAAAGCAGTACCAATAAAAAAGTAAATATTTAATTAGCCTATCAATTAACACTTGGTTAGTTGAGCAAAAATTAGGGCCTCTTTTCAAAACACAAAAAGAATAGTTTGCTGAGTTGAAAACCCAAAAAGGGTGGCTTAGGCAAAACTTTGGACATCGAGAGAACCACATTGGTTAGAAAACCTGAAATGGTTAATCGATGGCAGGAGTCAAATCATTTAAAACATTTATACTCCTGTTAAGTTCATCAATAAATTGTCATTTTTGCTAAATCTTTATGCATATGCTTATTTTGATTGCTTGCATGCCAATGGTAGAATATCGCAAGTAAACATCCAAAAATTAAAAGAAAGAAAAAAAATGAGTCTACTAGATTTAAAGCCTGAAAGGGCTGTCCAGGAAAAAATTAAGACAAGGTTCGATAGATTGAAAACCCGTAAGGGAGGTCTATGAAAAAATTAGAACCAACGAAATATAAAGACCATCATCTCATCTTTGGAATTGTACGTGACATCCTATACCTCCAAACACTTCAGGCAAATAGCTTCCAAGCGACCATCATCTCATCTTTGGAATTGTACGTGACATCCTATACCTCGAAACACTTCATGCAAATAACTTCCAAGTGACCATCATCAACACAATGCAGGATCAACGACTCATCTAGACCCAACTCAAACCAGATCTAAGCTGTGAACTCGTATCTGATTTAGCGAACCCATGGTCATCGCTCTGAGGAAGTCATCCATGGAATCCCCAATGAGATAAATCATAGGGATACTCATTTATTAGCATAAGAGAAGGCTCTCCAATGAATGAAGCCCACAACACCTATAGTAGATGAACATACATCATATGATATGTATTGTTCATGCATAAAATCAGGCATACATTACATTCGCATCATGTCATTTACAGGTAAAGACGATGCCAAATTGGGGCAATTCCATCCTAGTAAATAAAAAACTCCACCTCCACTTGAGGAACCTACAAACATTAGGAAGGATGATGGCCCACTCAAGCCTAAAGTCCATTCAAGCAACATTACATCACAAAAGCCTCCTAAAATAGCAAAGCGATCTTTAAAACACCCCTGAATTTTCATCAAACTCATTTATTCATCATGTTTTAATTTTTTATTGAAGGGGCAAAATTTTTTACTTCACATAAACTCAATCAAATAATTAAAACATTCATCATAAAATGTACTAACATTACACTTCTTCTCTAATTTTTCACAGGGAAACAAGTCATTATCCTACTAAGGAAAATCAAAACACAACCGAAGAAGGAAATGGATATCTCGATGACTGAAGAAAGAAACAGTCTCATCCACCAACTAAAAAAGAAATAGTTGGATATCCCTCCACATGGGGTTGGTTTTGAAATGGATTCAGGCACTCTGCTTCGACAATTCCAAATGATCAACTGAAGGTCAACTCATAAGGGGTACCCATGACCACAACCGAGGACAGAAATGGTTACCAAATACTAAAGGGACATCGCAAAACGAAAATTAAGGGATTCCAAAGAAAGAAACGGGCAATCTCGTGAAGACATGGTGCCAAAAAGGGAGGCCCACATCATCACTGATCATGGACAAAGAAATCACCAACCACACCGATCAGTTATATCCTCAATCCCGCCGCTCCATTTCATGTAATCATATTGGTTATACAATCAGCAATGATCACACGAGGGGCAATTGTGAGCACAGGATTTTGTACCAGCTCACGCGTTCGACGATGATAGCTTTTCACAATTTTCAAACCTTAAATTACACATTTTTCGATTATCTAAAAATCTCCGAATAGGAAAGTTCCTCATCGAAAATTTAAGGACATAAATTATTTTTAAGACTTAAAAATTAGATTTTGGTGAAAATTAATTTATTATATTTTAAAAAATAAAAAAATATATAAAAAAAGAAAAAACATGGAAAATACCAAAAAATCGAGGATCCGTCCCTCCAGAGTTCTGGCGAGGGTAGACCACCCTCGCTGGAATTTGTTTCCTTTTGGATTTTTCAGGATTTTCACCTATAAATATCGGGAAATTTTCAATATTTCTGAGGCTCAAAAATTAGAGAAAAAATTCTATTTTCACGAGAAAGAACAATAAGAAAAATTATAAAAATACTTTCTTTAAAAAATTCTTTAAATAATTCTAATCCAAAACACGTTTGGATTCCGAACCTTATGATTTTCTAACCAATTTTTTCACCTTCCTTTTTGCAAAAATCCTCAAATATTCTTGGGTATAAAACAAATTTAGAACCCGATTCTGATTATCTTTTGAATAAATAAACATTTATTTTCCACAACAAACCACAATTTAAAATGAACGAGAAACGCTCCCGGTGATCATATGAATACGTTGAAGTGGATTCACGCCAGAAAGGTAAGCCTCTGAGTTCCTAGAGCTGCTTCATCTCATGTTTCCTATGTTATTTTACATGTTGACCTAGGAATATTTTTTAATTCTCTTTTATTGTAAATATCAATGTAATATTTCTTCTCCTTATTTTCTATTTCTTTTAATTTATGAAAATACATGTTAGAATACCCCAATGAAGGGAATTAAAATTATTCCCTGATAACAAACCTCATTTCTTGCCATGCGAGCACTTTCATTAAATAAAAATGACTAACATATTTGTAAATAAAATGAATCATTTTATTTCTAAACAAGAATTTTCAATGATCGATGTTTTTAATTAGGTAAATATTCATGTTGTGTTATATATCTTGTGCTAACCCTTGTGGATTCAAGTTAGATGTATGCGTAGGTTTTATTTTCCTTCATGTATTGTAAATATTTTAAGGAAATTTAATTAATAGATCACGCGGGCGGTTGTGTCCCCCGAGGTTATGTAATTTTTTAATCTTTATTTTTTCACATTTATTTACTACATGTATGGATTTACTACTTACTGCATACACTTTAAATCATACATTATAATTCGAAAATGACATAAGTGCGAATATGCACAATTAAGAAATACGATTTTCTATATATTTAATATAATGTGATTTAATAAGAAATAAGCAACTTATCCCGAACCCGAATCTATGTGTCTTAGTGGGCCATCCCCCGGATGTTAATCCTCACAGGACTTTAATTCCTGAAAGAGCTAATCCAGGTGGCAACTCTACACTTAGAGATGGTGGATTCAAATTTGACCAATCTAAAATGTTTTCGCTTTCTCTTTCAAACTTTTTGGGTCCCTGACTCGGTACTATTTATATTTTGACTTAAACACCCCAGTGGACTGCGACTCTCATCTCAGCGAGCTCTTGGCCCATCACTCCGTGTCGTCCGCTCATAGATACTCTTACATATCAAAATAATATGTTTTTGTGGGGGAGAATGCTAATGAATCTGTAAAAATTTTGAATAATGAAATATCAATTTCTTAAAAATGAGTGCTATAGATTAGGCATATTAGGCAAAAAAACATGTCCTTTACTATGACTCTTGAACTTAATGTTTTGGATATATCTTCAAGTAAGAGTAGTTCAAATGTATTAGTTCATAATGATCACATTAATAAGGGATCTTGTTCTACGGGGGAGCTAAGAACCCAAATTATTATTGGTCCAAGTGGGAGTCAATATGTTTAACTCAAGTGTGAGCTTAGATCATTATGATATTTCTACTTCAAGTGGGAGCCCAGAAATGAGCTTAAAAGGAAAAATTCTGAGGTATAATAAATATAGGAGACATATTTACAAAGATTCGAAGCCTAAGTAATAAAATGGAAAATTTTTCAAAAATTGAAAATTAAGTGTCTAAAGGGAGTTGAATAGTTGTGTGTGATGGAAAGAAGAATTAAGTTCACATGCCTGAAGGACATAAAAATATTGAGAACAAGTGGATTCCCAATGTAAAGTAAAAGCATTAGGCTTATAGTTAAGGGGTACGTATATTAAAACTGATAAGAATATGTTATAAGAATATATTCTTTCCACTTACGAGAATTACATCTATATAAATTATTTCAACTTTAGTAGTTGTATCTTCCTTAAAGTTTCGTCAAGTGGGTGTGTGGACCTCCATTCTCAATGAAGAATTGTCCTGAGAGATCTATATGGAAAAATTAAGAGGATTTTCACCAAAGATTTGTAAACATGATGTTTCTTGAACTTGCATAAGTCAATTTATAATCTCATGTGGTTTTAAAGTTATGGTATTCAGAATGGTAGAGGATAACCATTATATATATACCACACTAGTGAAATATTGGGTGTCTAGTAACTTCGAGATGTAAGTCATTGAAAAGTATGCATAGGTCCCAAGATCGAGAACTTAATGGATGGATAAGATAATTAGTATTGTTATGTATCGAATATTGCATAAAAAGAGTTTGAGAAAGATTCTATATGAAGAATTATGAACCCATAAGTATTCTGATGACTAAGAATATGATTCTTAGTGAAAGTATTTATTTTGAAACTCCTCTCAAGTGGGAGGATATGGAAAATGTTCCATATATTGGCATTACATATGCTATGTTATACTCCAAACCTAATTTAATTCATGTTGTATGCATTAAAGTAATATATTAGTTTATTCAAGTAACATAGCAATGGAAGACTGTTAAGAAAATTGTACGATACTTGTATATAACCATTGCTTATACTATAATGTATTTAACCAATGAAATATACCTTATAGAATGCATATGTGCATATTAGCAAAGGTTAAGGCTGGAATCAAGTTTTTCCAATTATGGTCAAAGATTTTGTTTGACAAAGAGACTATTGAGCCTTCTTATGTTGAGTGCTCCAACAAAAGTGTTGACTATTTATAGAGATAGTCAAACATCGATATCCTATACAATAAACCCGAAATATCGTAGGAGCAATAAGTATATCGATATCAAGTATCTGTTTAGTTGTAGACTAAGTAACACGAGGAGAGGTCAATATGAAGTATTAATCTACTCATTACACGCTTGTAAATTTATTTACGAAGTATGACTCCGAAAGATGTATATGGGAAACATATCGAAGAGTTAAATATGCGTAGATCATATATATTCGTTTACCTCTTTTATTGTACCCTTCAAATCATGAACGATATTGTGGTAATATAAATGATTTTTATTTTATGAGCGATGTATGTGTGTGTGTGTGTATGTTATGTACATACTATTTTTTCATTCATAGCGTGTTGGACAGAGAAGTAGCCCACTCACATGGGTGTTTACCCTAGTTTTATCACAAGGATATAGACTAGGATGAGATTGAGTTTGAACAGACTATGTAGTTTGGGAACCTATTCAAAATCGTGAATCAACTTGTTGAGTAACAAGAAAATCGCATTGTTTAGAACATTGCGTGCCGAATCCAAAAAGGAATCGGGTAAGAATCGTATAGTTCACATGGTAATTGGTCATGTTCTATATGAAGAGCTAAAGGTAGTTCATTTAGTCAAACAAGGTTAAATTCTAGGTTGCATTATTACTAAAACCTTTATATGTTGTTGGTTGATATGATAAGACTTGCGCTTCTTTATAAGGGTAAAAAGGAAAGGACACCATGTCACATTATCCAAGCGGGAGAGAAATAAGTTCTCGAGATAATATGTGCTTAGAGACCATGAGATGAGAAGTTTGTACGATGTATAAGGATCTCAACTTCTCTAATGTGAGACTCGGTCTATTATATTGTTATTGGACCTTACCCTCAATACTATTGAGTTATCTTGTGAAGTAAGGACTAGTAAGGGATATTTTATCAATCACCAAGAGATTATGATATGATTCGATCTGGGAGAGATTGGTTGATGGACCAAACTAGTTCTGTATAGAATTGACAACTTAAAATGAAGATTTGGCTAACTAACATTCATCAAAGTTTTGTTGGTTCATTGGCATGCCTATCTTATATTTGTGATAAGATAGTGAATAACGGATTAAGACTTCTAAGATCCCAAAAGATGTGGAAAAGGGTGATTGTTGACCAGTCTAGGGTAAAGCACACGCGCTATATATCAATGTGATATTATATATACTATATATTAACTTATATTGTTAACTACCAATGGTAGACCCCAACAGGTGCAAGATGGTTTCTGAATTTAGATGTTATTCTATTTGGTTAAGTACCACTCAGGATAGTCTTAGCAGACCCTAACAAGTGCAAGACAAAGCATTTCTGATAGTATGCTGGTCGCACAACTTCACAGCATACTGAAGATTTGATAACCTTGTATGGAATGTGACCCGTCAAGTGCGAGTGGAAGATGTTCGAAATACCCAGTCCGCCCTTAAGAGGGTCAATCGGGTCAAAGGATCCGATCTAGTTTAGTTATTTGGACTAAATTGAAAAGTTATATAACTTTAAAGAATTAATTGTAAATAATCATGAATTTAAGGATTTATTTACAATTGATCCATTTTCTTATATATACAAACACACGCACGTTTGGACGTTGGACATGAATATTGAGAAGTGATGAGAATTCATTAGTCATTACTTGAATTCAAATTCATTATCATTTTTCCTTTCCAACAATTTTCTCTCTCCTGTGTTTTCATCTCATGATGAAAACATTGTAAATTGATCGTTATCTATCTTCGTTGCTACAGAAGTTGTGGATACATATCCATACTCTGACAAACCATGAGATGGATCCGATTTTGCATTCGATGTGGCTTTATTCGATCTTGGGCATACGAAAATGTTAGAATTCGAATTCGTATTTTTCATCAATCATCCAAAGCTTTGCTTGAAGCATGCTATTATGAAATTAATATACCACTTATACTATAAAGAAAAAGGCATAGCATTTCAAGAAAGGATATATGCAACTACGTTTATATCTTGGTAAGGACGATGCAGTTAAGAACTTAATAATATCAGCAAATCCCAAAGACAACTTGAATTAGTAGTAGTCTTACCCATTCAACAAAACTTTCTTCCCCAAAAGGTTGAGTTTGATCAATAGGCTTGTGTCCCATAACATGCTCTAGAAGAACAACTAAAAACCACATTGTTATCAGTGCAAACAGTGGGAAAATGAAGCCGGAAAAGAAGAGGAAAGAGAGAAAACAAAGCCGCTGAAGTTTTTTCTCGATTTCAAGAGTGAGAGCATTGAGATAAGTTGATCTAGGAGGTGTAAAAGAAGCTTTATCTTTATCCATTTGATAAATCCGATTAGATAGTGGAAGTAGACAGAAATTATAGCATTTCTCCAACTCTAGACCTAGATCGTGAAATTAAAGCTCAAATTAGCTGCTCTGCTGTTGGAATGAACAACGAAAGAACAGTAGTATTGAAATCAATAGCAAAAACGATAGATTATGAGAAGAATAGGATGAATATGAAACTTGTACGAGAGAAGTAGAAATATGATCTCTATTGGTAAATCAGGGATTGCTTGGATGAATCTGAAGTCGTGAATATCATTATCAGATTGCAATTATTTCGGTGGTTCTACCAAATTTTCAATCAGATAAAATCAGAATGTTTAAAAAGAACTTCGAATGCAAAAATGCTGAGATTTTTTTTCGAACTAGAATAATATGACCAATTTCAGGTATATATATTTGCCCAAGGGACATGTCCAAAAGACATCAAATTTCGGGATAACACAGAATCTGAATATACATGATTTTTTTAGAAAAGTGCAAATTTTTTTATCCAAAAATTATGCATTTTTGGGGGTAGTAATAGAAAAAATTTCTTTTCGAGTTGTCCCGACAGCTTGAACCCGACCAAGGGCTGTTGCCCTGGACCCCATTCCCGGGACGCTACCCCCGGACACCCAAATCATGATAGAGCCCGAACAAGCATGCATTTTCCACACTTTCCGACTTGTTCGATGATATATCACGATCTCATTTATCAATTAATCAATCCAATTACACTAAAATACTAAAAAAATCTGATGTAGAACATATGGCTGATGATTTATCCACACAAGAGAATATAAACTTGGTAAGCTAAATTCGTAATTATGATGCATGTTTAAACCCATTTCCTTAAAAATCCAAAATAATTAATTTTATACATTGACGATATAAAATCGTCATTAATTAGCATAACTATGACAATTACGTTAATCGTCATAATAAAACATTAATATATATAAGATAAACGTAACTATGTCACTATAAATATATTATTTGACAATATTTAATTTGTCATATTTTCGTTTATAAAAAATGACTATATAAAATGTGATTAAAATTTAATTACACTATGACCATAATTGTATAATTGGTGATACAAATAAATTTCCTTTCATAATTTGGACATTTCTTTTATCATCACAAAATTATATAATTGGTGACACAAATTTATATTAACGGAGACACTTATTAAATTTGTCATTAAAAATTTAAACAAAGACAAACTGTTAATTTTGTCACAATTTAGCTACTAATAGTGACGAATTCTTATGCGTAGGAAAACAAACTGTCATAAAATGCTAAATTTCTTGTAGTAGAACGTTGCTTGTTTTATTCTTATGAGCTAAAATTTTCGCATGAGCAAGTAACTTACATCCACGCTCATAGCACCAATGAAAGCTTGGTCAATGAAGGTGTTGCTACACGTCAATCTCTGATCTCATTGCTGCTCCGCAAATTTTCCTCATGAGGTGGTGGTTCCTGAGAAATAGAGGTTTGATGTGGGGGACTAGTCATATGACCAGCATAGCCTCTTTGATGCTTAAGTTAGCTACGCATTTAAGAGCGAAGATAGAGGAGTTTTGAGTGTTAAGAATAATGAACCTTGAATGTTGTCCAAGGGCCTTTATATAGTCTTAAATGACTCCTAAACTGATTAGGAGAGAGAGTTGTATAATTTCAAACAGGACTCTTGCCTAAATTGATGATTATCTTCTAAATATGATAGAATTTGGTCCTGAACAAGGAGTGTCTTGATTAGCATGAATTGCTTTTCTTGTGGAGAAAGCATGGGTGGTAAAATCTACGTAAGGTTCTATTCCTTAACAAATGCAGGCAGTTTCCTTGAGTTGGTTAACCAACCGCCTGGCCTTATCGTCTTGTTCAAATAAGTTTGACTTAGTCTATTCTATACACTAGGGCAGTCTTATCCGTCTAGATATTAGGCATGTACGTGCCTAATTATTTTTTTTTAACTTATCAAGACCTAAATTGAGGAATCAAAATCAGAAATTGTGAAAATTATTGAAACACAATCAGCACCGAATGAAGAACATAGCAAGAAAGGAAAAAGTTGATGGTAGCGGCGGTGATGATTGAAAACGATGATGAAGAAGGAAAAATGAAATAAGAAATCGCCACCAGCCATGAAAGTGTTTGTTGGTGATGAGATGGAAAAGAAGGAAGAGCTTGAGAACGAAGAAAGGAAAGAAGCGAGGGTAAAAAGGAGGGGAGGAGCGGCAGAGGAAGAAACCCGAAAAAGAAAGCGGTAAGGTGATGAAACAAAGCCAGTATGCAAAAGTGGAGAAGAAGAGGAAAAGAAAAAAGGGAAATTGTAAGGAATAACTCAAAATAAGATTTAATTGTAATTTTTTTTCTAAACAGCATTAATTAATAATCTTGTCTTATTATATTTTCATATTGTACTTATACGTGATGTATATAAGCACAAATTTCTCTCCAGCTCTGTGATTTCTCTTGGCCTGCTTCGCTATTTCTTCTCCAGCTTTACGATTTCTTCTCCTTGGATCGCTTTTTTTTCCTTCTTTCTTGTTTCACGATTTCTTCTCCTTGCTTCTTGATTTATTCTCCTTTATTAGACTTTGATTTTTGTTTTCCGTATTTTGTTGTTGGTCGAGTTTGAATTGTATATTTTTCAGTGATATTATGATGTTTGTTTCGATGTTCTTTCCTTTGGCCATTTCTGCAAATCCAACAATGTTGATTTATGTGATTGTGATTCGATATAGGCTTGTTTTGTTCACCTTTCCCTTAGCTTTAATATTTGCAGCATACATGACTCTTTATGAGAGCACATTACTTTGCCTCAACTTTTTGTGTGATCTAATCTAATATTATAAGGGAGGATTAGCCTTCTATTGCAACCTTAACTATGAAAAATGTTGTATTTGTAGAGCTATAAAATATGCATGTAAGGTGTTCGATGAAATGACTCAAAGAGATTTTGTGTCAAAACTTATATAATGGATGCATATGTACATATACATGTTACAATTATTTGAGCAATTTGGTTCATATTTATGATGAGAGTGTGTCCAATTGTGATTTCTGGTGTTGTGAATTTGTAACATGATCGTTGAGAAATAGAGATAACTCTTCTCGTATTGTCATTTTTACCCTCGCTATAAAATCTTACATATATATATTTTTTGTAAATTTGTCAGATTTATACATAAGATTGGGTATTTCGAGC
>CATIWQ010202816.1:0-18354 GCA_949673415.1 Euphorbia schlechtendalii | reverse complement strand
AAAAATATCTGATTCCACATGAAAACACAAACAAGCAACCAACCAAAATAAAAATATCTGTCAATATTTAAAAGATAGAAATATCTGGCTGACGATTAGCAGAAGATATTATCAAAAACCTGATGATGACGTGTCATTCATTTGACACTAGTGCCACGTGTAAAAGCGCTGCCATGTAGGATATTTTATTGACCCAACCTCTTTTATTCATCTTATTCTCTCTTTCCTCTGCTTAGTTCTTTCTGCGTAATCCATGGTCATCTCTCTCTCTCTCTAAATTTAGACCCATATGTTGGTTGAGTTTTCTACATATTCTTAGCAATTATCACGTTTTTACTACTTCGTCAAACACCAAAATATGCAACATCACCACCTCTACCGGAATCTTCCTTCTACGCCACCGGATCATCTCCAAATGGAGACTAATTGTGCCCGTAGCTTGTCTCGTACGGATTCCTTCTCCTCTGCTATCACAGCTGATGACTCATCAGCTCCGGTAACTCTTTCTTCATTCGGTGTACTTTTATGTTTTATTAATATGAGATCTCGTTGAAATGAACGATATTGTTCTCAATTAGTTTCAGAGCTAATGGATTTATCAAATTAGTATTTCTGTTTTGTTATGAGATTGTGTCTGGGTTTTGGGGCTCTTATAGGATTGAGAAAAATATATAAGAAAAGTTTTTGCCTTTTTGGTGCTTTGATTGTATAAGACCAGTTGATTTTTTTATGTAGGCACTTCAATCAACCAAGAGAGTATTTCATCTGCTCAGTTGATCGAAATAGATTATCGTATACCTGCTAATGTTTTGTTGAGAAATGGATTTTGATCGAACTTGTTTAGAGATGTGTTATGATGACTATGTATTTTTTGGTATGTCTCTGCTTCGGAATGTAAGGTTTACTCTTATCATTTTTCATCTCAGAGGTTTGCTTCTCCTTGATTAGAATGCTGAATAAGTCTTTCATCCCTCCGGTTTTCATATATGTTCATTGTTCTATATAAGTCGTTTCTTGTCATTTCACCTGCGAAATGGGAGGTGGAGGATAACAAACCTAATTAGGGGAGAGGGCACATTGTCAGTAGTAGTCCCAATAGGTCTTTATTATTTATCAATGTGTGTGTTATGTCATATTGCGAACACATCAGAAGTTCCAAATTGTTGCAGCAATTTCATCAATCTGTCCCAAGTGAAATATGTATCGGATTATTATTAACTTTAATTGATTTTTTCATTGCAACTAGTAATTTTTTAATTTTTACATCAAGTAATGAATTGATGTTGATGATGTTGTGCTAATCTAAGTAGAAAGACACTGGAAGTAATTGCTGTATTTTGACATTTTCCGACTTTTATGGCAGGGTCCATCTACAGTGTGGACAGATGAAAAACACAGCTTATATCTCAAATCATTAGAAACATCATTTGTCAATCAGTTACACAATTCCATTGCTCTGCGTGGTAGCTTGTGGAAGATCTTATGGGGCCCATATTCTTGCCGAGCAATGCCAACCAACAACTCTGGTTTTGCTTACCAGGTAATTAGAATCGGTTGCTCATTTCGTTGTGCAAGTGCTTATTCTCTCCAGGGAGGTGAAGGGGGAGAGTAGGAAGTTGATCCCTCAGCTAGAGATTAAGGTTCAGTACCTCGAGCCACCTATAAGGAAAAGAAAACGGCTGGCAGAGTTGATCTTATAATTTCGTTGTTTATTTCTGCTGTGATGATAGGTTACATTTGTGGCTTGTTCTATTTATCATTGGTTATAATTCAGTCATGGTTCTACAGGATGGAAAAAGACAGAATATGGATCCCCAAACGAATAATCTTTCATTGGAAAGCACAGCTGATTCTCATATTATTCTGGAAAACCCCTGCATGGAACATCTAATGTCTTCAGGAAAACGAAGAATTATTGAATGCCGTGGTCAAGAACATAATGAAGTCTCTAGTGAAAACTTAAATGGAGGAGAGATTTCTCCTATCTATTCAGCAAGAAGCTCACAGCAGCATTCCATGGGTATAATTTCTCACCCATATCCTATAATGTTCTTCAGATGTTTAGTCTTTACTCTTTCCCTTTGAAATTTCAATAGAAAGTTGTTCTAGCCAAAACTTCTGAAAATTATTTCTGCTGCTAGATTTTTCTTGGTAATAAATGTCAATGCAACATCCCACCTCCTGCCACACAAACAGATTTTAGGCTTTTAGCGGCAAAAATACATTTTCTTCCAAGTGTTATCTATCCTTGTGTTTTCATATGCAATACCTGAACCCTTATTAACCTTAATTGTTGCAATTGTTTTCGTAATATTCCTTTGTTGCGTCGACTAAACACATCACTTTCTTCCCACAGAGGTTTCAGATCAGAACTTTGTAGATGCAGGCCAAGAAGAAAGGTCAAATTGTAGGGAAAAGAAGAGGTCGAAGAGAGTCACAACTGATGGTTCGAGAAATAATGAAGTAACTTTCTACAAAAAAACTTAAATCTGTATATACACACATAGTCCTTGCATGATTTTCGGCTTAGCATCTGTGTGTTTATAAGCTCTGAATTTGGATGCATGTACTAATTTATGGTGTTTCAGGTTGTACCATATGAGAACTCTTCTGCAAACTACGCTTCAACATCCCGTCTGGTGTCGTCTGTTGTAGATCAGACAGATCAACCATTACGATCTTAAAACCTTGAAATATGCTGAACACTAGCTGCGAAAGAGATGTGCAAAAATTTTGAAGATAGTAGGAAAAGGACTCAAGTTCTTTATAATAGACTTAGTTGTCATTCATATACATGATCAAGAATTTGAGAGGCATACATGTTGAAGCTTAATTTTACACTGCAGATATAAATTTTAGTAGTATTGTAATATTTTACTGTAAAAATTGTAACAGCTCTAGGGAATGGCTAATTATGATACAAAAGTACTGCAATTATTTCCCTTTTTACCCAATTTTTTACACGTACTATTATTTATAATGTTTGATAATATGCATGAATCCAATGGATATTTGTTTTGTAGTGATTAAAAAATAGAAATTTGTCCGTTCACCTTATTTAATGAAATATTCAAGTCTTGTGAATATGGTTTTGAAATGAGGGAATCATGCATTCTCTTTAAAATTAAAAATATTAAAGTACAACTTGGATGATACAGTTTAAAGTTCTCTACGGTCTCGGGAAATAAGATTTTGTAACAATAAGCTTATAATGCGAGCCTTCGCTACAGTTTTAAACCCTTGTAATGATCTCAAGCTTCCACAATAAGCCATGGCAATGTTGTGAGCCTTCATCATTGCACTTAATTAGAGCATTTTTGTGAACAAGATGATGAATTGTAAGTTTCAATGTTTTAGCCAATGTTTGATGTAGGTAGACTCGATTAATGCCTTTAACATTAACAAGATGAATTGTAAGTTTCAATGTGTGCTTATAACCTACATGACTTCAAGTGATCAACGAACTTAATCCGTTAATCAAATACTATTAAATCTACACACAATGAAAATAAATAAAATATAACCTCATTTTCTAGTTGCCATCTTCTTATTGGCCCAAGGTACAATAACAAAGGCCATAAGTTGAGGAGAAGAAAACTCTGGTTCAGTTGATCCTTATTTTCATTTTCCATCCTTTAATTACCTCAAAGTTTCCGTCTTTCTTCACCTAATCATGTATTAATCAAAACCCAGCAAACAATCTCGCCTTCATCTTTTTATTGCATCCAAAAACTCCATTAATAACCTTATTTCAAATTTGATTATAGAGTAGAGAAGAGGAGAAAAAGGATTTGTGATTAATGGGTGTTTTGGCAAATCTAAGGGGCTCTAAAGCAGCGAATCCAGAAGGAGGACTACTTTTATCTGATGGGTCTTCTTCTTTATCTTCAGTTTCGCCATCCCCTAAGAAGAAATGGAAAAACTTTGTGCTGGCTTTCGTTGTTCTTGTTGTTGTAGGGGAGATCGCTTTTTTGGGTCGGCTTGATTTAGCAAAAAATGCAGCTCTTGTTGATTGGGCTCATGGCCGGTTTTACAGGTCGGGTATGAGCGTGGATTTGGGTTCGGAAAGTAGGAAGGAATGGTCCGTTGCAGGTGTCAAGGAGTGTGAAGAATGGCTAGAAAAAGAAGATGCTGTTGTTTATGCTAGGGAGTTTAATAAAGATCCTATCTTGGTTGCTGGTGGTGAGAAGGTTTGCTTATTAAACCATTCTCTTAAGCTTAACATCATTTGTTTGTTTGACTATTTTATATGAGACATCAAGCATGATTAGTTCTAATTGTAGCATTGAACAATAAGAAAAGAATATGTGAAGCTGACTCTAATTATCCTTTACGATTAGGGATTATGAGCCTAATTTCATATGTTTTGTTGGACTGTGTTATATGAGCTAATGACTCTATATATGTACTTGTTTATGTATCCCTTGTTTGATTTACACATAGTAAAAAAAGATTGTGTGCAACATTATATAGTTAGGTATTATGATCTGCGATTAGTTAAGTACCTTGTTTTGGTAATAGATAGTGAGATATAGGAAGTTTATTTCACAGAGGATGTAATTTAAGTTCAACACTTGAATCTTTGTAAGCTGAATGTTTGATTGGTTGCAACGTGGAGAGATTCTTTATTTGTTTGTCAATGACACTGAATCATGGATCTAAGACACAATATTTGATTGGTTATGAATAGGTTCATTTTTACTTAATGGATAGTGCATTATATGATTTTAGTTCAAAAAAATTTGTTTTTTTTAATGTTTGTTCGGTTGTAATGTGGAGAGATTCTCTATTTGTTTGTTAATGAAACTGAGTCATGGATGATGGATGTAAGCCACTTTATTTGATTAGGAACTCGTCAAATAATTCAATGATATATTCACCTAATTATTTCATTGGTTGTTCATTGTTTGTAACACTAACTTTGATATGTCTTTTCTGAAAAGAATATGCGAAGCTGACTCTAATTATCCTTTATGATTAGGGATTTTATGCCTAATTTCATATGTTTTGTTGGACTGTGTTATATGAGCTATTGACTCTATATATGTACTTGTTTATGTATCCGTTGTTTGATTTACACCTAGTAAGAAAAGATAATGTGCAACTTTTTATAATTAGGTATTATGATTTGCGATTAGTTTAGTACCTTGTTTTGGTAATAGATAGTGAGATATAGGAACTTTATTTCACAAAGGATGTAGTTTTAGTTCAACACTTGAATCTCTCTAAGCTGAATGTTTGTTTGGTTGCAATTATGAGGAGAGAAATTCTTCATTCGTTTGTTAATGACACTGAATCATGGATCTAAGACACAATATTTGATTGGTAATGAATAGGTTCCCGTTCATTTTTACTTAATATATAGGGTATTATAGGATTTTGAAGTGGGTAGATTTTAGTTCAAAAAAATTTGTTTTTCTTAATGTTTGTTCGGTTGCAATGTGCAGAGGTTCTCTATTTGTTTGTTAATGAAACTGAGTCATGGATGATGGATCTAAGCCACTTCATTTGATTAGTAACTCGTCAAATGAATATTCACCTAATTATTTCATTGATTGTTCATTGTTTGTAATTGTGACAATAACTTTGATGTCTTTTTGGTTGTGAGAATGCCACAATAAATTTGAATATGGGGTCCAAACTGAAAAAACTGAATCCATTGTTGCCATTTAGTCAAATGGCCTTACTACACGAGTCATATTCCTGAGCATCAAATGTGCTAGATCTGCTATTTTTCTGTCACGTATGCTTGCGATATCGTAAATTGTTTTTTTTTCTCTGACTCAAAAGTACACAACAATTTTGTTTATTACAGTTTTTGTTACCTGTAGGAGACAATGACTTGTTCTGTTAGATGCCAGTTTGGGTATGAAGCCAATAAAAACCCGGATGCTATATTTGGCACACCTGGGCATGGTTCAGCGAGTGTGCTTCGATCAATGGAATCAGCTCAGTACTATGCGGAGAACGATATTGGAGAGGCGCGACGGTGGGTAAGCACTATCAATGATATATTACTGAGTTGCAATTGCATTCTGAATCTGACAGAATCTTTCACATTACTTTATATAGGAAGGGTTACGATATCATAATGACGACAAGTCTGTCATCAGATGTGCCAGTTGGATACTTCTCGTGGGCCGAGTATGATATCATGGCAGCTGTGCAGCCAAAGACTGAGAAATCACTTGCAGCTGCTTTCATTTCCAATTGCGGTGCGCGCAATTTCCGCTCGCAAGCACTCGAGGCTCTTGAAAATGCTAAGGTTTCTATAGATTCTTATGGTGGTTGCCATCGCAATCGTGATGGAAGGGGTAACCGTTTTTTATCTCTCATTTCCTTGATGGCATAACCACACAAATTTCTGCCATTAAAAATTACTATAAATCTCATAAGTCAACTTTGTTTTCTGCAGTTGACAAAGTAGAAACTTTAAAAAGATACAAATTTAGCTTGGCGTTTGAGAACTCAAATGAGGAGGATTATGTCACTGAGAAATTTTTCCAGTCTCTCGTCGCTGGTAACATTTCTCTCTCTTTCCTGGATACATACCAATTCATTTTTAAAATCGCTGCGGAATTTTTGTAGGAAGCATTCCTGTGGTTGTTGGTGCTCCTAATATTCAAGATTTTGCTCCGGCACCTGGTTCAATTTTACACATTAAACAGATAGAAGATGCTGAGACAGTCGCCAAAACTATGAAACACCTTGCTGAAAATGCCGATGCATACAATCAATCGCTGCGGTATGATTCTATTAAATCTAGCAAGTGATGATTTGATATTTTCTGGTTGAAATTTCATTGCTTTTGCAAATTTTGTTAATCAGGTGGAAGTATGAAGGACCGTCAGATTCTTTCAAGGCCCTTGTGGATATGGCAGCGGTACACTCATCATGCCGTCTTTGCATTCACTTGGCAACGATGGTTCAGGAGAAAGAGGAAAACAGCCCCAAATTCAAGAAACGCCCTTGCAAGTGTAATCGCGGCCCACAGACTGTATATCATGTGTATGTACGAGAAAGAGGAAGGTTCGAAATGGAGTCGATTTTCTTGAGGTAAGCAAGAAACTTGTACAAGAATTTGATGATCTCGTTGTATGCATATGCTTGTTTGTATATTCTTGACCTTGTGTGCAGGTCTGGGAACTTGACGCTGAAAGCACTGGAGTCAGAAGTGGTGAAGAAGTTCAAGTCAAAGAAGCATGTACCGATTTGGAAGAAGGAAAGGCCGGAAAGCATAAGAGGAGGAGAAAATTATAAAGTGTACTTAATATACCCGGTTGGGTTGACGCAGAGGCAAGCTTTGTACACTTTTCGGTTCGAAGGGGATACAGATTTTAAAAGGCACGTCGAAGCCCATCCATGCGCCAAGTTTGAAGTGATATTCGTCTAGAGTTGGCAGCGGCAGCACGAGACATTTTACTTGGTGCTCAGGATTATCTGCTGAGCAAGGCAATTAGAAGCTTCATCTTCCTTGTATACTATGCTTTACATTGATATAGCTGCGGGAACTCGGGTGCTAGCATGGAACAAGAATCCGATTGACTCGATCTCAGCTTATGATTGTTAAAGGACCTCAATTTGCAGATAACTGTCATTTGATAGAATCTGTGCTTGTTTTAGATTAATTACAAGAGATTTTGATCTTCACCTTGGTTATATATATATTTAAATTTAATCTCAAATTCTGGTTCTTCAAAATTTATTTTGAGCTCACTTATACTTTGTTATATTAGACAACAAAAAGTTTATATAACATATATATCATCTCTTTACAATCAAGTCTACCACAAAAACAAAATCATCAAGTATGGGGTAGGTTCGAATGCCACTATCTATCAAAATTGGTAATAAAAAAAATTTGTTGTTTTGAGTTATTTCTAAATTAAACAACGAAACCAATGAATGAATGAAAACAGGTGGAGTTTGTTACAAACAAAATATTGCTACAATTCTATTAACACCATTAAAATTTTAATGTTATCTGTTGTTCTGAATCATATAAGCAGTGTTTTAAAAAACGCTAGGCGCTAGTCGGACGGTCGAAGATGAATCAGGGTCTAGGCGATGATTAATTGGGGCCTGGGCGGACTTAGAAGCTAGTCTGTAGGGTTTAGGCGCTAAGCGTAGCCAGACAGTGACCCTCAAAATAGAGCCTAGGTTCTAGGTTGAAGGCGGAAACTTTTAGCACAGTGCATGTAAGTGGACATTTAATGAGATTTTTATATGAATGATATTTCACATGGGTGTTTATTTGTTTCCTCACATCAACTAAATTATACAATTATATACTTATTATTTTAAATGTCTAAAGATTAAACAAATTGAAAAAAAAAATTAAATTTAAGGTGATAAGCATTTTTGCAAATAATGATGAGGGAGTGTGGCAAAAACGATATTTTTTGTTAACCAAGGATGGTGTAACCCTCTCAAATGTCCATCCGCTCAAGCAGGGATTTACAATCGAAATCCGTCTCGCTTGTCACAGGTATGATGAGCCGCTTCCTCCAGCGAGACATCGGCCAATCCATCGGTTCTGCAACAGAAAACTGCTTCCTTTAGTGGAGGAGTGGATGAGAGATGATCTAGATTCTCCTTGATTCTAGGGATCATGATCTCATCTTTGAATCATTCAAACCTCCACGATTTGAGGGATTTTAAGGAAAAAGCCTATAAAAAGGACGGAAAGGAGTTCATTTAGGAGGTTCGGAATTCCTAATCTCTCTTTTGGCTTAAAAAAACTCTATAATCTTGATACTCAAAAAACGATTCGATAATTTTACTAACTTGAGCGTCGGAGATTTCCCGGGGGAGAAAGCCCCGACCTTCACACAAATTTACTTCGCATTGCAGGTGGAACTCAACGTTTAGTCAATTCGATATATTCTGAGGTCCAACGGCGATCAAGTCACACCGGGATCCCGGACGGATCTTCAGTGGTGCGGTGAGCGTGGACTAAATTTACTTGCTCAGGCGAGAATTTTTAGTTCCCAACACAATTTTCATATACCCCGATAAGCTTTCTACTTCACAATCTCTTTATCAGAATCGTTCTAGTCATTATCGGATTACATTAATTAAAATCTCGATTGCAAGAACTATCATTTCACTTTTTAGCGCAGGAACGTAACAGCTTAATGTCGGAAATCAACGATACCCGTACCTCTTCTGACATCGGAGCTATCCAAGACGCCCAAGACGATCTCATGGAGAGTGGTGCACACGCCACGACCCCTCGGAGAGGCACGGCAGTAGAACAAATGCTGCGCATTTTCAGAGAGTATAACATTCCGCCTGAACAGCAGCTGGTCATAAGGACGGGCTTTGCGGAGCAGTACAATGTCGAAGCGACAACACTCCAAGGTATCCCAGAAGACGGCTCGAATAGAATGAATCTGGCCAGAGAACTTTTCCCACAACATCGTCATCAACCGGCTCCTGCGGAGGCCCCCGCCATAACCCAAACGGTTCCGGCACCCAATGCCACTTTGCCACAACAGGGAGCCGCCCCAAACCAGGTGCTACAATCACAAATGATGGCCATGCTGCAAGCCATGACCAACCTAGGCGGGAATGCAGTTCTTCCAGCAATAACGCCCATTAACCCGGCCGGAACACACATGCCCTACTCATCAGCAAGCGTCCCACCGTGGCTCAGTTCTTTCGTTCCGTCTCAAAACTTCGAAACCAGATCCCAGCCACCCTCCAGATCAGAACCAGACGATATAGCTAATAAAGGAGACAGCGACACTGAAATCGACCCCAAGCTGAGAGGTAGCATTAAAAAGTTGCTCAAGGATCTGGCGGTGCCTTATCAGGAGTCTCTAGTGGAAAAAAGGCTCTCCCCCTTCACGAAGAAAATTCTCGGCGTCCAGCTAAACCCTTACTTTGTGGCACCCGTCTTCCCGAAGTTGTATGATGGCCGTGACGACCCAGTAGTACATGTGAGGCATTACATAAACAGGATGGAAATGATGTACGCCCCAGAGGCATACATATGCCGCTACTTCGAACAAACGTTAACTGGACCAGCCGCCTACTGGTTTCACAAGCTAAAGCCCAATTCTATCAGTTCTTGGGATCAGCTCAGTGAAGCTTTCTGTAAACACTTCCTCGGATCCACTCCCGCTTCGTATGTGAGTCGACAGCTTCATGAAGTCATTCAAGAACCTGACGAACCACTCAGATCTTATATTCACCGGTTCAACGAAGTATGCATCAGCACAGACGACCTCGATTTCAGCACAGCAAAAGAAGCTCTCATTAGAGGAACGAGAAACGACAGGCTACGAACGGAGATCATCACCAGGCGGCCTCGAGACACCACTCAGATGATAGCCATGGCTAAGAGCATGATAGAAGTGGATGAAATGAACAGGTCAAGGAAGAGTAAAGGAGACAACCGGTACCGCGATCAGCGAGATAGTTACAATGACCGCAACGCTCGGCGAAGCAAAGGGGAAGAGAGGTATCACCCGTATAAACGAAACGTCCCACGAGCCGGCAGGCCAGAGCTGAACGCCCCGCTCAGCCAGATCCTAGTGGCAATAAAGAAAACGAATGAGAAGAAAAATATGAGGTTCCCGAAGGTGCCGGAAGGACAGACAGTGGGCCGAAACCCAGAATGCTACTGCGAGTTTCATCGAGCCAGGGGACATCACACAGATGATTGTCGGATGCTAGCTGAAGAAGTGCATGCCCTTATCCGGGCAGGAAAGTTCAGCCAATTTGTAAAAGGAATAACAAGAGAAGGAAACAGAGAAACCCCCCAACCATCTCAAGCGTCTCGTCCAGACGACAATAAAGCGCGGAGAGCAAAGGGAACGATAATGGTAATTGCGGGAGGACCAGAATTTGAGCCCCCCACCAATAAGAAACGAAAGATGATAGATTTGACGGGCCGGGATGCCGATGTTTTTAAGGCTTGTCAAAAACACTCGCTGGTTACGAAGCCTCATACAAACCCTCTAATCATTGAAACGTTAACAGAAGGTTACATAGTAAAGAGGAGTTTGATCGACACCGGCAGCTCAGTCAATCTAATAACCAACGCAGTCCTCCAGAGGTTAAACATCCACCACTCTAGAATACAACCAGGCGGAAGCCCATTAGTAGGAATCGGAGGTCAGCTTGTCCAGTCAATGGGACAAGTAACGTTGGAGGTCGAAGTAGGAGATAAAGACGTAACCTGGAGAGGGGAAGTTGATTTTGTCATTGCAGACATTGGAGTCGGTTACAATATGATATTGGGCCGGCCATTCATAATTGAGTCGCGCGCCCTAATATGCCTAGAGCACCTAACCCTACTAATCCCGGCCAGGAAAGGGACGGCGGTAGCTGTTGGAGATCCGCAAAAAGCCCAAGAGGCCTATGTGGCTTCCACTCAAGCCGAACCAACGTCATTCCAAGCAAAGTTCGAGACGGAGCAACGAGAAAGGGCTGAACCCGTCGGTGATCTGGAAATTTTGACGCTGGCAGAAGGGAGGACGGTCAAGATTGCTAAAGATATGGAGAAAAACGCAAAAGCTGCTGTTGTCAAAGTTCTAAAGGAACAGGAACACACTTTCTCATGGTCAAGCGAGGACATCGAAGGAATTCGGCCCGAGGTAATGTGCCACAGCCTCAACATCGACCCGTCAGTCAACCCGGTCAAACAAAAGAAACGGAAACACGCCCCAGAGCGACAAAAAGCCATCGAAGCGGAGATCAAAAAACTACTCGAAGCAGGACACATCAGGAAGGTACAATATCCTGAGTGGCTGGCCAACGTAGTACTCGTAAAAAAACCCAACGGCTCATGGCGAATGTGTGTCGACTTCACGGATCTTAACAAAGCTTGTCCCAAAGACAGTTACCCCCTACCCAGCATAGACCAGTTAGTCGACTCAACGGCTGGATTCGCTATTTATTCCCTTCTGGATGCCAAGGCGGGGTACCACCAAATACCAATGGAGCCCAAGGACGAAGAGAAAACAGCCTTCATCACACACGAAGGAACCTATTGCTATAAAGTGATGCCATTTGGGCTAAAAAACGCTGGAGCCACATACCAAAGGTTGGTAAACGAAATGTTCAAAGACCTGATCGGCGAAAAAGTCGAAGTATACGTAGACGACATGATTGTTAAAAGCAAAGATGAAATCAGCCACGCGGAGGACATTAAGGCGGTGTTCAAGGTGCTTCAGAAGTATCGCCTCAAGCTAAACCCAGAAAAGTGCACCTTCGGCGTAAAGAGTGGCAAGTTCTTGGGTTTCCTCATATCAGAAAGAGGGATTGAAGCTAACCCAGAAAAAATCGGAGCAATCATCCATATGAGTCCGCCCCGTAGCCTGAACGAGGTTCAACGCCTCAATGGAAGAATCAATGCTTTGGGACGGTTCATCTCCTTCTCCGCCAAGAGATGCCTACCATTTTATAAAGCAATAAAACAAGACAAGGCCTTTAAGTGGGATAAATGTTGTGACCTCGCATTCGAAAGCCTGAAAAAGTTCTTGGCCTCCCCTCCGCTACTTAGCCGCCCCGTTCAAGGCGAACCTCTGTTCTTGTATTTAGCCGCAACTGACGAAGCCGTAGGAGCAGTTTTGGTTAGGGAGGAGAACAACCAACAATACCCCATCTACTACACTAGCAAGGTGCTGAAAAACGCGGAGCTAAGATACCCAAAAATCGAAAAACTTGCATTGGGCCTGATCTCCACATCTATACGGCTCAGACCCTACTTCCAGGCACACACAATTACAGTACGAACTAGTTTTCCTCTCAAAAAGGTGCTACAAAGACCCGAGACGTCTGGAAGGATGGCCGAGTGGGCAATAAGACTGGGGGAATTCGATGTCCGCTTCGAAGGAAGATCTGCCTTAAAAGCGCAGGTCTTAGCCGATTTTGTGGTGGAGTTTGCCGGTCTCGAACCAATAGAGACGATAAGAGCGGAAAGATGGACGGTATATGTGGATGGAGCCTCATCCAATGAAGGGGCCGGAGTCGGAGTACTGATAGAAGGCCCGAATAAGGTCCGCCTCAAATACGCAGCCAAGCTCGCCTTCCCGGCCACCAACAACGCTGCTGAATACGAGGCCATGATCAAAGGATTAGAGCTTATTAATGAGTTAGCTCCCGACAGTGTAGTCATACGAAGCGATTCACGACTGATCTCAAATCAGATTAACAGGAACTTCGAGACAAAGGGAAATAGTATGGTCAAATACCTTCGTAAGGTGCAAAGCTTAATAGAGCGCATGGAGAAAAAAGGAACCACATGGAAAGTTGAACACATCCCTCGGAAGCAGAATGAAGTAGCAGATGAGTTGGCAAAATCTGCCTCAAATCCGCGAGGTTGTAATCACCCAGACAGTCTGTACGAGGTCATCCCACATCCCAGCTGCGAAGAGGTACAGGTGCTTTGTGTCGAGGAAGAGTGTGATGATTGGCGTCTCCCCATCTCAAATTTTCTAAAAGATGGAAGGCTCCCCCCAGACAAGGAGGCCGCCTCGAAAATCGTTCGCAGATCTGCTAGATACTCATTTGTAAACGATGAACTCTACAGAAAATCGTACACGGACGCCTGGAAGAAGTGTGTCACTCCAACTCAGGGAAAAAGTATCTTAGCAGAAATACATGAAGGGATCTGTGGATCTCACCAGGCGGCCTCCACGTTATTAAGAAGAGTCAACCTAGCCGGCTATTATTGGGAAAAAATGGAGGCAGACGCAAGAGAATACGTTCAAAATTGCCGCTCGTGTCAATTGCACGCAAGGAAAAACCACATACCTCAAGCCAACCAACAACCGCTACTAACCGCCTGGCCCTTCTCAACATGGGGAATCGACATTGCGGGACCATTGCCAATTGCAAGCGGACAAAGAAAATTCGTAATCGTGGCAATCGATCACTTTACGAAGTGGGTTGAGGCGGTAGCAGTCAGCACCATCACTCCAGAGAAAGCTATCGACTTCGTTTGGAAAAACATCATCACAAGATTCGGTGTACCTAGGAAGATCATTTCAGATAACGGAACACAATTCATTTCTAGAAAATTCAAAGAATTTTGCAAAGGGTTGAACATAAGGAACCACTACTCATCTGTGGCACACCCCCAAACGAACGGCCAAACAGAAGTCACGAACAGAACACTAGGAGAAGGCCTCAAAAAACGCCTTGAGGGGGGAAAGAAGGGCTCTTGGCCAGATGAACTTATTAGTGTGTTATGGTCATATCGGACCACACCGTGCGCCCCAACGGGCGAGACGCCTTACTCGCTAGTCCATGGGACGGAAGCCATGATTCCCGTGGAAATTGCTGCACCAACCGACAGAATTGTCTATTATACTGATGAGCAAAATGATGTCAATTTAAAGCACCATTTGGACAACCTTGAAGAAAGAAGAGAACGAGCATACATCAGGATGGCGGCTTACAAAGCGAAGCTAGCAAAATACCACGATCGCAAAGTCAGAAGTGTACAGTTGAAAGAAGGCGACCTAGTCCTCAGAGATTCCACAGCCTCGCAGTCACCGGAAGCTAAGGGCAAGCTTGGAGCAAACTGGGAAGGACCCTACCGTATAACTGAGGCAGTCGGCCCGGCAACGTACCGGCTCAGCGACCTTGAGGGCAAGAATCTACCAAGAACGTGGAATATCACAAACTTACGACTATATTATAAAATGTAATGGTTAGGGAAACAGGCGCTGCACTCTTTTCCTTCCCTTGGATTTTTTCCCACTGGGTTTTTTCCTCGGAAAGGTTTTTAACGAGGCGGCGTCCCCAAAACCAAATCCGGCTAACTAAGCACCGGTTCATATATGTAATTGTGGTACCATATCAATAAAACAAGTACGCTTTTGAATATCACTAAGCACTTCAAGCCTTAGTTCAAATATAGCTTTCTAGCAAATGTTTCTCGAGACGGATCCATCCTCAAAAAGAAAAGCTTTGCTAAATATCTTGGAAAGCGCTAAGCATTTACAGCCTTAGTTAAAAAAAATAATGCTCCCTCAATTGAGATAAATCTACAATAAAATACGCTTGGGGCGTGCAAGCATGACAAGCGCCACGAATGGCTCAAAGTTTGTTCAAGGCAGGTGATCATATTGCGTCTTGATCCAAATTTACCTTAAGGCGAAGTTATAATCGAGCATTTTAAGTCTCGTAAATTTCTTTTCATCAAGCATTTTAAGCCTTGAGTCAATCTCTTATCGAGCATTTTAAGCCTCATTAATTTCTTATCATCAAGCATTTTAAGCCTTGAAGTGATGATCAAGCATTTTAAACCTCGAGTCAATTCTTTATTAAATTTTGATACAAGTTGAGGTGGCGCGTTTAACTTTTATCAAAGTTTAATAGGCAATACACAACATTAAAGGATAAACAAAGGCAAAGAGAAAAAATAAAAGTTGACTACTTCATTAATTCAAAAATTCTTTGCATAAGGTACAATAAACGCCCTATTTTACGCCTGACCATCTCCAGCTACTTGTTCATTGACGTTACACGGCTCAAGAGGGCTCTCGGGGACCTCCTCAAAAGTAGGAAATGGAACGTCTTCCACCATCTCATCTTGAAGCTCAGGCCAATGTGTACGCACCGCCTCAATGAGGCGTGCTCCAAAAATACGGGCCATCTTAACCATCTTGCCCACAACCCCGTCTAGCTCGACCTCCCTCTCTTGCACTTCCTTCTTTAAGGCGTCAACTTCACCTTGAGACGCCTGGAGATCGGCCTTGACACCCGCGGCATCTTTCTCCAACGTAGCAAAGCGCTCGAGAAGTTGGTCATGGGTCTCGCGAAGCCTTTCCAGCTCCTCCTCTGCCTCTTTCTGCTTCAAGGCCGCCTTAGCTTCACTTTTCTTGGCAGCATCCGCCTCGTTCTTGGCCGCCTGAAGATCTGCCTTTACCACTTGGAGCTCAGCCTTCACCTTGGCATGGTTGGATGATCTTCGATGTATTTCCATACATCGAGACATAGCCTGTGAACAATGAAAATTGGTTGACGGTTGAAATAAAAAGTAACCTAAAGCTAAATCTTACCTCAGAAAGTGCATCCGCTAACCCCCCGGTCAAGCAAACGCTCGTCTCTTCTTTGTACGCCTCTCGGTCCCGAGGCAAGGGGAGCACTTGACGAAGCGCTAACTGCACTTGGGGGCTCGTGATCCTGCCCTGAGGACCCGCGAGCTCGAGGAAGCTATCCTTGAAGTTGGCAGATGGGGAAGGAGCTGCGTGTGAGCTCGTGGCGACAGGAGAAGGGGTTGGGGTGACATTCCCAGGCAAGCGTGTCGAGCAAGTAACCTCTTGGCTCTGCGCAGACTACGATTAGTCAGGAAATTCAACATATGAAACAACTCAACTCAAGATCTTACTCTTTTAGGTGTCGTCTCGGACGGAGTAACTTCGTCATCTCGTACCCTCTTTCGAGACACTGTTCTCTTTGGCGGGACGGCCTTTGAAGCATCTTCCTGGGTGAGGTCAACCTTCTCCGCCTCCTTCCTCTGATTTTGCCGACCCGTAACTTTCGTACCTTTAGCTAATTGTTTGTTAAGAGAAGCGCTTAGGCGAGACGATGACATTCTGTTCAAGGAATAAAAATATACAAGTGAGACTCACCAGGAATATCGGTTACGCCGTCATAATATGCGAACTCTATACCATCCCACGCGATTACTGGGATGTTGTTCAGGAAGGCCCAGGCGATGGTTGCCAGCGACCATCGTCCCTGTTCGAGCCGACAGAAGATCTCGACACGGGGATCCGGCTCAAGTCCCCTCAAGGGAAGTGCCTCAGGAATGTCTTCCCTCCAGCGAGTCGGAAATACTGGATACGATGAATCTACCTTAACATAGAAAAAGTACTGTTTAAAATTTCGAATGGATTGAGGACGGTCCGAGAAGAAGTAAAATCCGTCCCTATTACTGAAATGAAGGTGGTCTTCGGATGACTTCCGCCTCATGGATGCCAGCCGGCGGAAGAAAGAGGATTCAAAGTTGAGTCCGAGCCCACGACATATGTGGTAATGACCCACTATGTCCGACCAACAATTTGGGTGTATCTGGGCCGGGCACACCCCCCAATCCGATAGTAATCTCGCGATCCCCTCCGGAAGTGGGTAAGTAAATCCGGCCCATATCTGCTCAATATAAATGCTAAAATATCCCTCTGGGGGAGTGTGTACGCGTTCGTGCTGAGCCGGAAGTAGGCAGGGCTTTCCAATGAGCCACTTATGAACCTGCGCCTCGAAACATATGTCCACCTCATGCGCGATGGACACCATATTCTCAATACGAGGCGTAGGACCCCTTGCCCGACTCTTTCTGGTCCCTCTTTGTTTTGGAGCCCGCCTCACAGAAGTTCGAGGTTGCGATGGTCCCGCCTCCGGGATTGGGTCGGTTCCCTCTGTTGAGCCCTCACCATCGTTGTATTCATCCACAGCTCTCATTAACGAGTCGTTAGAATCAGTTGGAGACGGCCTCTCGGGGGATAAGGGTAGGTCAGTCATCTTCCTATGTGCTTTCCGTTTAATCCTAAGAACGGGACGCTGGTTAGTCCTATCAATGGTTACCGGTTGAGATAATATGCCATCCAATTTAAAGTTCAGTCTAGTGAGACGGTTAAAAGCCCTAGCGAAAGCTGTGTCGCTGCTGGAGCTACTAGAGGAACTCATCCTAAATACACATGGAAGGGTCAGACTGTAATCTGCAAGTAGTTTCTGCTTCGAGGAAGTTCGCCCCACATGACGGGCCTTCCCCGAAGTCCAAGCCCAAATTAAAGATTAAATCTAGGCACAATTATGTAACCCCAATATGCAGTTTAGCGATGAGAAAGGTATTCTCATAACGCGCCGCCAAGGATAAGACGCCCTAACCTAAGGTTCTCCGGCGACGTTTCCAGTTTCACGATTATGCTAAGAATCCAAAGGCATAAACTTAGTAAAATTCATGGCGAGTGCGAAGAAATGGGTAAAAGCACGACAAAAACCCTAAATACATCGTTCTGTGCCAAATGACACCAGGCTTATTCATTCTAAACACAGAAATCATCAAGAATGCATAGTTAAACTCAAAATAATCGAGGTTTTCAGAAGACTTACTTGCGAAGTTGAGTATAGGGAAAGCAAGGAGGTGGTCGCGATGTCAGTAAAAATCACGAAGTGATTGCAGAAAGTCGCCGGAACAGAGGTGAAGATGAAGAAATTCTGAGCACAGTAAAGAAAGAAATTTTGAAAACAGTAAAAGTGAAGAAGATAACGCGCCGTTTATAAGAACTTTGAATTTGAAAGGACGCGGACGTTTCTGGAATAACACGTGGCGTCTTTAAAGGCATTAGCGGGATTTACGAAGCGCCCTCACTGACAATCAGCAGGAGTAAT